>PVHP010028603.1:0-22997 GCA_004024765.1 Zapus hudsonius | reverse complement strand
TAAATCCTGTTTACAAGTGCTAATGGGTTTTGCTCCTGCTGCCTGAGTTTTCGTGGCTGTGTTCCTGTTTGTTGAGCCCCCTTTGTGTAGGAGATAGGGCGGTGCAGCGCATCCCTAGATTGGATATAAGGTTGGATGTGAAAATAAAGTTTTGAGATCTGCCCACTGCCGCTGTCTCCCGAGAGTCTCATCTCTCGTTAGGCTCACGGCTATTCCAAGCCGCTGCTCGCCCAGCTCCCGTGGGTGAACAGGGAGTTGATGCGCGCTGCAACCCCCTAAGTAACCCACGGACCCAGACTGTATCTTGTCTTGTAGACTGCTTACTCAGACACCATGGTGTAAGCTAGCCTCCTATTCGCCAAGGGAGCATGTGCTTTAAAATCTTACTATTATTAATTAACGATTGTCAAACTTGGAAGACTTCATAAAGAAAGAAAGCATGCTTTCTTTTTCATCCTTTTAAAAATGTATTTGGACTTGTGTGTGTGTGTGTGTGTGTGTGTGTGTGTGTGTGTGTGTGTGTGTGTACATGCCAAGGTCATTTGCCAAGTATATCTAGATTTATGTATATTTGGGGATTTCAACTTGGTTCCAAAGTCTGGCTGACAGGCTTTGCAAGCAAGCACTGAGTCATCTTTCCAGCCCTGTATATTATCATTTTTGATCACTGGGACTTTTTATCTGCTACATCTCCAATAGACATTCACCAAGATTCATAATAAGCCATCTTTATTCCCTGCAGCATCTTGTCTACAGCTAAAGCCATGCCATCGTAGGCTAACAGGAGGCTCCTAACATTGGCCATACTGTTAGGCGCTCTTGGTATTGATGTCCGTAAGCCATGCGAGCACACTGGGATCTAATAGCCCTTAGAGTGCTTGGGTGGGAGGTATTGTCTTGCTTTTTTACACGGCTCTAGCATTAAATCCACTACTGCCACACAAGACGGGTCAAGAATATTTGTCCAAGCTGATGGCCGAGCCTGCTATGCATGGTGCAACTCATATTCTTTCAAACCTAGCCTGTCCCCACTGCAGACAGACAAAGGCAGAATAGATGCTGCCGACTTTGCCAGCTCACTCTTTACTGTGTGGCTCCTAAACCACTTGTTCCAGTCACAGTCATTTGCATCAGATCACAAATATCTCTTGACTCAAAGCCCTTCTAGACTACTCCAGCAAGAAACGACCCCTGTGTTTTAGCCATTCCTTTTATATGCCTCTTTTTCTCACGAGAGACTTCATTATTCTCCTCACTCCACCAACAGATCTCTTACTAAACCACGTGAGACAGTCAGCCCCTGTGGGGTTCAGGGCTCACTGATGTACAAGAAGGATACACAGATTATTAGAGTGAAAAATTCAAGAACAAAGCTATAGAGAGCTTTATTCGCTGATGAAGCCTAATATGTTAAGATTTATTTTATTTTATGAGGGGTTATGAAAAGATAACATAAAACAAATTAAACACATGTGATAAAATGGGTAACTGCCATATCCCCAATCTAACTCCAAGCTTTAAGCAGATACACATAGTAACAGGTAGTGCCAGAGTATTATCTAAATTAAGTCTGTCTAAATTATGTTACCTAATATAATAAAGTAATTCACTTGATTAAATATTGTTGGAGATTCCTCTTCATATAGTTTTTAAAAAATTCAGAAGCAACACCATTAAAAATTTCATTAAGAAATATTCTCAGGCTGGAGAGATTGCTCAGTGGTTAAGGCACTTGCCTCCAGTGCCTAAGGACCCGGGTTCAATTCCCCAGGACCACAAGGTGGTGGCCCTGGTGTGCATTTTCTCTCTCTCTCTCTCTCTCTCTCTCTCTCTCTCTCTCTCTCTCTCTCTCTTCTATCTACTTTAAAAAATGAATAAATAAAATATTTTAATAAAAAAAGAAATATTCTCAAACTTTTGTTTATATAATACCATTTATGTTCTTAAAATTTAGTGAACTCTAAAGGGTTTATTGTTAATATAGGTTATAACTCTTATTGCTGATTGTATAGATATTAAAATTAAAAAATGACATTTGCATTAATTCACTAAAAGGTCATTAATATTTTATATGCTAATATAAACACTAATTAAAAATAAATATATATTTCTGAGCCCAAAATGATAAAAATAATATATTTATATTAAATTTTATATTAAAAATCTGTTTTATATAGTTCCATAAGTAAAAGTCAATGTTAAAATAGTTTCTTAAATCAGATATAATATGGACTCAAGAAAGTCATGAGAATACTATATTCCACTAACATCTGTTGATGTACCTTGTACTTGGGATATTTTACCCATGCATGGTTTATTAAAATCATCTCTAGATCATTCAAAAAAGTCTGATTCACTGAGTTATGCAGATCCTCCAAATGCTGATATAGTTCATAGCACATAGCCACAGGCTTTAATGACACAATCATGCTATTAGAGAAGACTGATAATTGGGATTCTCTGAAGCTTTCAATGACAGACAAAACAATTCCAAAATTCTAACTTTTACTTGAAAGTTCAATTTTTTATCAAATATTATCAGTTACACTTTAAATAATATTACTTCCTTCATTTTGACAAAATTTCAGACCAATAGTTAAGTCTCAATATCCATACCTGTCAGTCTCTTAAGTAAAAATGGTGTCTTACAAAAACTTGAGGAGCTCAGCTTGTAATTCATCTATAAGTACTTTTGCCTGAGGTAGTCTCATGCTTCACCTTGCCCCAGTGCTCTCTCTGTGTCTCCTAGCTCAACTGCTGAGGAACAGCATGCAATATAAAGGGTTGAGATTTAATTTAATTGACAGGTTTATTACTTCATCAAGGACACAAAGGTTAAACTGGCAAGTATTTATTAATTTAATTCATGTTTTTTCTAAAACTATTCCAGCAATTTTGTAACAGTTGGAATACAGAATTACAGGTACACCTTGGTGTCAATTCCTAGATTTGGGCAAAAGCCCAGAAGAGTGACCTATCTTTGCTTTGAAATAATCAGAAAAAAAGTTGATATGAAATAAATGGAAAAGAATATTTGGTATTTTTATGAAAATTATCTTGACTTAGAAGACCACCTATAAAGGTCTCAGGTACTCCAGGACTTCTGTGAACATACACAGGATCTCTGCTGTATACCAAAAAATAGTCCACACCAGAAATACTATGTGCCAGACGAGATTACAATCAGGATATGAACAATTAATGGGTTCCCTATCTGTATAAAGAACAAGGAAAATCTGCCAACACATCACTTTGTTTTTCACTGGAAGACTCAAAACAAATATGAATCAATAATTTTCCATAATCTCACATAATTTTTCTTCTCTAATTTCCAAGAAACATGATGGGTGACTTCCACATGTGACTTGTTACCTTTTACCTTATATTTTAATTATTTTTCTCATGTGGTTTATATGTGTGTGTGAGGGTATTTATTTGCCACTGTGTGTGTCTGTGCGTGTTTAAATCAGAGGACAACCTCAAGGTGTCATTCCCTACTTTTAGCGTCTTAAGAAAAAGCCTCTTTTGTTGTTATTTTGCCAGAGTGTGTGCCAGAGTAGTTGGCCCTGGAAGTTTACAGATTCTGGCTCCTCCTCCCATTACTGTGGGCATGTTGGGATGACAGACACATGTGCAACTTTTCATCAGGCTTTATGCAGTTGCTGGGAAGGATTAATCTCAGGTGGGTAGCTTGCAAGCAGCTGCCTTCAACTGCTGAGCCATGTCCCCAGCTCTCTGCTCCTCTTTATTCGGCAATGCTCCCGAAGGACAGATACAGGTCAGGTTGTAGGAAAGCATTGGAATATAGAATTGTCACAAATATTTGCTTTGTTCAACTGACTAAATATATCTTAAAAACCCAAGAAGAATTATCACTATGCCATTATCCTTTATAAGCAATAAAGTGCAATTTAATACTTTATATAAAGATAAAATTATGTAACTCTTAGAAGAAAATGTAGGACTAACTCTGTGTATGAATGCATCTTGCATTTCTTAGAGCAATTACATGATTAGTTGTAAAAAAGATTATAGCTTGGCTGAATTGCATCAAAATGTAAAGACTTATACAGCTGAAAATATCAAGAGAATGAAAATGTTAGCAATAGAAAAAAGCAAAGGTATGTATATCTGGTGAGAGCTTTGTACTCAGTAAAGATACCTTTCAACAACAAAAAAGGGAAGAAGATATGCAAATAGGAATCAAGCACATGAAAAGATAAAGTTATTAGTCATTAAGGAAATGCAAATGAAAAACTCAGTGACATACTACATCACACCCATTAGGGCAGCTATAATAAACAAAGACAGACAACAGTAAGTGCTGGAGAACATATGGGTAAATTGAAATCCCAATTCTCTGCAGATAGTAATGCAGGAAAGTTCAGTTGTGGAAAACCTTGTGAAAGTTTCTACAAAGGTTCAACACACTTGCCATGTGAACCAGAAATTCCCAGCCTAGGGACATTCTCAAATGAGAGGAAAGCATGAATGAGTGTGATTACAGCAGTATCATTCATAATATGCAAAAGGGGAAAGAACCAAGAATGTCTGTCAACCAGTAAACTTTTAAAGAGAATGTGTTTTATTCATGTAATGGAATATTAGTAACAGAAACCACCATGGTGCTGGGTTACCCAAAAAGAAAGTGATCTTCAAAAACATAATAGGAGGGGTGATGAGGTTGGGAAGATAGTTCAGTCAGTGAAGTGCTCGCCTTGTAAGCATGAGTACCTGAGTTCAATGCCCCAAATCCCAATACAGTCTTGTGTGGTAGTGTGCATTTGGAATCCCAGTACAAGCAAGGCAGAGACAGGCAAATCTCTGGACCTCAGCCCCACTTGGAGTCTAATTAAGTCAGTTCCAGGCCAGGGAGATCTGTCTCAAAGAAGGTGAAAAATTCCTGAAGAACAATACCCAAGGTTGGCCTTTGGCCTCCTGGACATATACATATACAAATGCACGTTCCCGTATGATCATGCATATACACACACGTACACACAAAATAAATACAAGCAAAATCCCCCCAAAAGCTATTATGCTGAGTGAAAAAAGACAGAAACAAAGGACCACATATGAAAGGCTGAGAATCAAAATCTACACAGATAGAAAGGTTACAGGGAACACATTTGGGAAAGGGAGGATGACAAGTAACCATATGGGGCTTATTTTGGGGAAACAAAAATAAATAAATAAATTCTAAGCTTAGATTGTTTCAATATACCAAGATACTATAAAACACCATGATGTGTACTTTATTAAAAGATTTAACAAAGCGTTTGGTTAGATAAGGCATGTTAATATCAATAACATATAAGAATACTTAGGATAGATGGGGGGGTGGAGCAAGATGGCAGACGAGTTGCAGCCTTGCCAGGAAACTCTCCATAAAGGTTTGAGATTCCAGCTGGGATCTAGATCCTGGACCTCAGCCATCCCCGAATCAAGGCACAGCCCCTCCCCAGCTCCTGTACCAGCCCAGACCGGGTTCCTCAGCTGCTCTCTGCTCTGAGGAGGAATGGAAAGCTGCCCTTCCCCACCCCAAGCTCCCGCCATCACCCATTGTCTCCTCCCAGCGGGTCCTGACCTGAGCTTTTGCTGCTCAGCACCCTTCCCTCCCGAGACCCCTTCCCTCCCACAGTGCCCAAACCACAGGTGCACTCGTCCCAGAACCACCCGAACACACAGGCAGACGTTGGTCCGTGGGGAAGCAGACCTAGCCCAGTTCCCGGAAGCCCACGCAGGACTGCAGCTGCCGGGTGGCCAGGCCTCCGGCGGATACCAGGGACCTCAAGCCACAGCCGAGAGGGCACAGGCCAGCTCAGGTGGACACCAGGGACCCTGCCCCACTGCCGGGCAGGCACAGGCAGGCTCAGGCAGCCTCAGGCGGGTAGGTGGGCACAGGCAAGCTCAGGCAGCCTCATGTTGGTCCCAGGAACCCTGTGCCACCCTATAACCTCCAGGCAGGCAAAGGCCAGCCTCAGGCGGGTACCAGGAACCCGTGCCAACCCACAGCCACCAGGTAGGAACAGGTGGCCTCAGGCAGGCCCCAGGAACCCCATATTGCACTATAGCTGCCAGGCAGGCCCAGGCCTAGTCAGGACAGCTGCATATCTGAGGGCATATACAGTCCCAGAAAAACCAAGTGAGTGACCAACCATGCCTGTGAAATCCAGAACACATACCGCTCAGGAGAGCTCAACACAAGGATGCCCCCAACCCCTCCAAGTGGCTCCACAATGGGCAGAGCACAAAGCAAGAAGAACATACCAGCTGAGTGCCACACACCAAACCCACCAAGTCCCAACTGGGAAGTCAACAGTGAAATTATGAAAGAGGGAGTACAGATGCAAGCACACAATGAGATGACGCTACGTCCAGATAAAAGTGACACGGACCCAATGAAGAGGCTAAAGATAGAAATAGAAGCGAGTATGGAAAATCACCGAGCAATGGTACAAAGCCAACTCACAAGCTTTGCCACCAGGCTTCATATAACTGAGGAGAAACAGATGGACTTAGATAAATCAGTGTCTGAACTAAAGGCAATCCAGCAAACAGAGGAACATAACAATCAGCTAACCAAACTGAAAGAAGACATAAGAAAACATAAGAATGAATATCAGGAAGCAGTAAGTCAAACCTTGAAACAAAACCACAATTCAACATAAAGATAGAAGCAATTCAAAAAGCTGTATCAGAAAACAAGAACCAAGCAGAAATAATAAAAACCTCTCTATAATCCCTCACCACTAGAGTCAATAAAAACTTCCTCAGAGTGAAAAGATGGAAAATGATATTCCAAGAAAATGGAAATAAAAAAAGCCGGAGTGGCTATTCTAATATCTGACAAAAAAGACTTTAAACTAAAATTAATTAAAAAGGACAAGGAAGGCCACTTCTTACTCATCAAGGGAATGATCCAACAAGAGGATATCACTATCATAAACATGTATGTACCAAATACAGGTGCAGCACATTTCATAAAGCAAAAATTAATGGAAAATAAATCTAAAATAAACTCCAATTCCATCATAGTTGGAGGCTAATACACCACTATCAACTATAGACAGATCAACTAGGCAGAAGATCAATAGGGAAATAATAGAACTTAAGAAGACCATAGACCAACTACACCTAACAGATATATATATATATAACTTTCCATCCCAACTCTACAGAATATACATTCTCCTCAGCAGCTCATGGAACTTTCTCCAAAAGAGATCACATATTAGGTCACAAATCTTGTCTAAATAAATTTAAGAAAATTGATATAGGACCCTTCATCATATCAGACCACAATGGACTGAAGCTGGAAATAAACAATGAGAGAAAAAAACAGAAAATGCACCAATTATTGGAGACTGAACAATACATTATTAAATAATGAATGGGTAGCCCAAGAAATTAACACAGAAATTGAAATTTTTCTTGAGATAAATGATAATGAAAGTATAACATGCCAAAACCTATGGGACACAATGAAGGCTGTCCTAAGGGGAAAATTTATAGCACTGAATGCCTCTATAACAAAGACAGAGATCCCAAATTAATAACCTAACCAACCAGCTAAAGACACTGGAAAAATTTGGACAAACCAACCCTAGGAACTCAAGATGAAAAGAAATAATTAAAATCAGAGCAGAGATCAATGAAATAGTAAGAAAAGAAAAAACAATTAAAAATTGATGAAATAAACAGCTGGTTCTTTGAAAAGATAAACAAGATTGACAAACACCTAGCCAAACTAAACAAACAAACAAACAAAAATACAGGGCCCTAATCAATGAAATTAGTAATGAAAATGATGAGATCACAACAGACACCAATGAAATTGGAAGAATCATCAGGTCTTACTTCCAAAACCTATACACCACAAAGCCGGAGAACCTGGAAGAAATGGATGAATTCCTGGACAGTTATCATCTACCAAAGCTAAATCAGGAGCAGATACATTTCCTAAATAAACCTATCACATCCACTGAAATTGAAAACGTAATTAAAAATCTCCCCAGAAGGAAAAGTCCAGGTCCTGATGGATTCTCAGCTGAATTCTACCAAACATTCATCATAGAATTGAAACCACTCCTTCTGAAGCTCTTTAATGACATTGGTGAACATGGAATTCTTCCAAACTCCTTCTATGATGCTTGTATCACTGTAATACAAAAACTGGACAAAGATAAATCCCGAAAAGAAAACTATAGACCTATAACCCTGATGAACTTAGATGCAAAAATTCTGAATAAAATCCTCGCAAACCAAATTCAACAACACATCCAAAGTATTATCCACCTTGATCAGGTAGGCTTCATCCCAGGAATGCAGGTTTGGTTCAACATGTGGAAGTCAATCAATACCATCCACCACATTGATAAACTCAGTCACAAAAACCGCATGGTTATTTCAATAGATGCAGAGATAAAGCCTTCAATAAAATTCAACACCACTTCATGATCAAAACACTTCAGAGACTTGGAATACAAGGCCTATACCTCAACATCATAAAGGCCATATACAAATCCCATAAATCCCAAATCACACTCAATGGGGAAAGACTCAAGGAGTTCCCACTAAATTCTGGAACAAGACAAGGGTGTCCACTTTCTCAACTGCTCTTCAACATAGTCCTTGAAGTTCTAGCAAATGCAATAAGAATGGAAAAAGACATAAAAGGAATACAAATTGGAAAGGAAGAAGTGAAACTATCACTTTTTGTAGACGACATGATCTTATATGCAACAGACCCAAAAAAACAGTGTCACTAAACTACTGAAGGTGATTAACTCCTTTAGCAAAGTGGAAGGATACAAAATTAACACACAAAAATCAGTAGCCTTCCTGTATGCAAATGATGTGCACACAGAAAAAGCAATCAGTGAAACAGTCCCATTTCAATAGTCTCAAAAAAATCAAATACCAAAGCATAACACTAACCAAGGATGTGAAAGACTTGTATAATGAAAACATAAAAACACTGAAGAAGGAAGTTGAAGATAACACAAGAAGATGGAAAGATCTTCCATGCTCCTGGATAGGTAGAATTAATGTCATGAAAATGGCAATACTCCCAAAAGCAATATACGGATTTAATGCCATGCCAATAAAAATACCAGCATCATTCTTTGTAGACATAGAAAATATAATTTCCAAATTTATTTGGAAAGGCCAAAGGCCCCATCGGGAGGTATCACCATACCCAATCTAAAGATATATTACAAAGCCATTGTAACAAAAACAGCATGGTACTGGCATAAAAACAGGCAGGTAAACAAAGGGAACAGAAATGAAGACCCTGCCCTAAGCTAAAGCAACTATAATTACTTAATATTTGATAGAGATGCCAACAATGTCCAGTGGAGTAAAGATAGCATCTTCCAACAAATGGTGCTGGACAAATTGGATAAACACTTGTAAAAAGATGAAAATAGACCCAGTCCTATCACCCTGCACCAAAATCACCTCAAAATGGATCAAAGACCTCAACACATGACCTGAAACTGAAAATCCTGGAAGACAAAATAGGGGGAACTCTCTATGAAATAGAAGTAGAGAAAAACTTCCTGAACAAACCTCCAATAAACCAGAAAGTACAGCAATCTCTCATCAAATGGGATCTCATCAAGCTAAAAGCTTCTCTAAAGACAAACTTACCATACTCAAAGCTAATAGACCACCGTAAGGTTGGGAGTTAATCTTTGCAAGCTGTAACACAGATAGAGGTCTAATATCTAGAACTTATAAAGAACTCAATAAATAATAAAATATAAAATAGCCCTCTCACAAAATGGCCTCTGAGCTCAACAAGGAACTTTCAGAGGAAGAATTACAAATGGCCAATTCTCACTTAAGAAAATGTTCAACATCATTAATCAAAAAGGAAATGCAAATCAAAACAACAATGAGATTCCACCTCACTCCAGTAAGACTGGCAATCGTTAAAAAATCTACCGATAACAGATGTTGGCGAGGATGTGGGGAAAAGGAACCCTCCTTCACTGCTGGTGGGAATGCAAACTTGTACAACCACTATCGAAAGCAGTGTGGAGGCTTCTGAACAGGATGGATATAGAACTACCAGTTGACCCAGCTATCCCCTTACTGGGCATCTATCCTCAAGACTCCTTGTTTCAACACACAGACATCTGCACAACCAGGTTTATAGGGGCTCAATTCATAATAGCTAGGAATTGGAACCAACCAAAATGCCCATCACTAGATGAATAGATATAAAAAATGTGGTACATATACACCATGGAATTCTACTCAGCAATTAGGAAAAATGATATAATGAAATTCAAAGAAAAATGGATAGATTTGGAACAGATCATACTTAGTGAACTCACGAGAGACAAGTGCCGCATATGCTCCCTTATCTGTGGCCCCGAATCAGGTTAAACTGAACTGTAAGTAAACATGACTAGTGACTCAGGTGAAAGGCAAGGGGACAGAAGGAAATGGGGGCAGGTGTGGAAGCAACAGAGGGGGGAGATGTACACAAACCTAAACTAACAATAATCTGACTCCATAGAATCCTATCTTCTATACAAAAAGTTCTGAAGGTAGATAAGGCCCCAAAGGTGGTGTTGGTGGAAGCCTACCTATGGAAAAAAGGACACTGATCTTTGGCTCCCCGACCCAGTAAGTAGCTACCACCCACAATGAGCTGTGGTGACCTACATGGTCCCTAAAAAAAAGACAAACTTTTGTCACAGCCCTTGCATACCCACCTTAAGCAAAAGATAAGACCCTATTGCTGAAGATTCCACAGACTGATATCTAACAACAGAGAGATCCTGCTGGATCCAGAAACAAAATCAGTTCCCAGAAGGGCAGCCTGGGTAATGCCAGAAGGTGTTGCATGAGCTACCACGGGAACCAGACCAACGATATCCTGAGAGAGCAGGAGGCATCTTCAAGTTACACCAACCGATGGACTGAGAGTGCAGAACACACTGCTACATGGCACAGACAAGCAAGTCAAGAAGTGCCCCTCTGTGCAATAGTGGCACCCAACCTAGGTGGGTAATAAACTGCTGTCTAATTGGCTATGAGATCTGCTCAGAGGCAGGGAACCCCTGACTGGTAAGGGGACCCAATCAACCCTGAATGGGGACCAAGAACCCCATCTATGTGGGAAAGTCCTCCCTAACCATAGGTCTTCAGAATGGCTACACCCGCCAAACGCTCACCAACCTAGTAATATCTGTCTCAATTGACCAATAATGATCTCACTCTCCACTGGAGACTCTATTTGTATTTTTCAGAAAGCAATGAGAACCGGGGACAACCAAACCCCACTAATGGGAAATGACTTGATGGGGGACACCCAAGCAGGAGACTATTCACCTCAAACACACCATTTAGAGCCCTAACGCAACCTCTAAGGAAGTATAATAGCAAAAGAGCTATTCCCACAGCAAGGCAGATAACCTGGGGAAGGACAATAGAAAGAGGCACCAAGGATACCCAAAATTGTTCAAAATACAAATCTACAGACTCTTAAAAACCTAATAACTATGCAAAATATAAACTCACCCACTATGACTCAGGGAAATTTGCAGAGGCTGAAATAATGTAAGAGTCAAGGGGGGAAAATAACTAATGCAAAAGATGGAATGTCATCATGGATTCAATGGCTTTATCTAAGAACCTATGATATGGAGCATATTGTTGTGTTAATATATGTAATTTTAAGCCAATAAAAACGTTAAAAAAAAGAAGAGATAGATCAGAAGTCATAAAATTCCACAGCTTCTTCTTGTGAGATAGGCATTAGCAGCTGCGTAGCCCTGGTCAATGTGGGGAGATGGACACAGACATACTAATCTGGCTTCATTTGAATCCTGTGAGATTCCAGAACTGAATCATGAGCACAGTTAGATCAGAGATGATTTCTACTCCAGGACTTTCTCAAGGATAATAACTGAGATCCATTTATAGATAAACCAAGATGCACTTATTAAGAGTAAATAAAATCTTCAATTTCTTTAGTGGCAGATTCGATGCCAAAGTCTAATGTACCCAGCCTCTCCCAGCAGAATCCACAAATGAAATCAATATCAGGCAGCCAAGCCAAGACTTTGGGGTGCTTCTCAATACCTGAATGTTTCAGTGTGAGTTTTAATTAGCCTGGTGAAATAACTAAGATAATTAAATTGAGTGTAAGTTAGTAGACAAAAAAAAAATACTTACATATCAAATTTAATTAAAACAAATACAATTCATCTTCTATCTTGTCAGAGGATATACAAAATTGTTTACAAACTAGGGAGTACTGGCTGGCAGGTACTTACCTATGCTTCAGGTTCTTCCTGTTTGCAACTAAAAACTGGCTCTTTTTTTTCAAGGTAGGGTCTAGCTCTAGCCCAGGCTGACTTGGAATTCTCTATGTAGTCTCAGGCTGGTCTCCATCCTCCTATCTCTGCCTTTCTAGTGCTGGCATTAAAGGCATGTACCCCATGCCAGGCTATTTTAAAAACTATTTTTATTTATTTATTTGTAAGCAGAGAGAGATAGAAGAGAGCCTGACAAGGAGAATGGGCACACCAGGGCCTACAGCCAATGCAAAGGAACTCCAGATGCATGTGCCACCTTTACATGAGTACTGGGGAATTGAACCCAAGTCCTTAGGCTTTCCAGGCTGGCACCTTAATGCTGAGCTATCTCCCCAGCTTCTAACTGGCTATTTTAACAACAAATGAGAAACTGCCCAAGATTTAGTGCTGAGTACCTTCAAAAGTATTCCAAAAATGCTAATTCTAATAAGAACAGTAGTAATATCAGCACTGATAGCAAACATGTCATAATATATCCTTGGACACTAACCCCTTTAAAACCACTATATACTGCACACAGCCTGCTGGCCACCATGGAGAAGTCTCAGGTCTACATTGCATGTTCACTCTCTGAGATGCATTTGAAATTCCAGCACAAACCCACTGGGCAGGAAGAAAGGTGGATCCATCTCCACCCTTGGCTTCATTGGTAAAGTAACTGTCTTAAATCATTTTTTCTTATAACTCATCTCCCTTTATCCCAACAGAAGTAAATTTTAAAAAATTGAAAAGACACATGGTTCCTCACATGGAGTGGGAAGGAAAATTAATTTGGGATGGTGACAAGGAAACATTCATTTGTCTTTGCTGCATTGAGGTTTTGTGGAAAATGACTAAGACCCATTGGATAGTGTTGGACTATAAGAAATCAGTGTCTGTTTTCTGAGCATTTCCTTGCTTAATCTCCCCCTTCTTGTACCTCAGAGCCTCTCACTCAAGGACATTAACGAAAATTAATTATACATGTTGGTGGAGTCAGGTGCCCAGCAGAAGGCATAGGGGTGGGTTTGGAACTGAGAAGTGGGAGGAGAAAGACTAACTGATGGGGAAGGGTGGGTGGTGAATTTACAAGAACTGATTTATCTAATATTCAGTAACAAAGGGAACCCGTCTGTGCTGTGCATGAATGCAGTATCTGTCACTGACTGGGTGCTCTGCACAAGTAATGAAAATATTCTCTGGTCAGCCCCGTGCTCAGGGAAGACAGCTGTGCTGATAATAACCCCAGCAGAATTTTTATGTTAATGTAACTCCCATCCTTTAAACAAAAAATGAAACAGATTAAAGTTGGTAAAAACATACCAGCTCTTCATAAAAGCTTAGTGAGATAGCATGTTTATTCCAGCAGCCATGCCAAAGAGCCTGTGGATGGTAGTTTCCGGTTAATGGCCCTTTTCTTTACATTTATTATGAGTTGCTTTAGTCTTTCCAGTGGTTCTGCCTAATAACATTGACTCATCTGGTTACATTCCAGTCAGGTTAAAAAAAAAAAAGAACAGAACAAAAATGTGATGCTGGAAAAGCTGAACTTTATTTACTATTAAGTCAAAATTATATGTATTTTACAATTATGTAAAATATGTTTATATCCTCATTACATATTCAATAAATAAAAAATTAATTATCACAAATTTTCATATAAATAAGCATTATATTTAAAAATATGTCTCTTTCATTGCAACTATGATTTGGGTTCTATATTAAACCAAATAAATATCCTCTTTCCTATTTTTTTCTCAATAGAAACTCTAGGCTAAAAAGGTAGATTTTTTCATGTGTTATAGCAACTTCTCTATTAAAAGACTTTAAAAATAAATTTGAAAATAAACATGAACATGAAAATATATTTTGACATTTAATGATCTGGTAAGAAACGTACATGCATTCGCCTACATGTAGGTCACAAGGCACGGTGAAACTGGTACATTCAATATGTTGTCACTGTTAGAAATAATGAACTGTGCATGTAAGAGTTATTTCTAAAAGGCAGTTTAAGTCTAAAAGGGGGGCTTATAGGAAATAGGAAAAAAATAGCAAGCCTAACAATGACAAACAGAAGGAAACAGATTTAATGAGGTCAAGATGAAAACATAATTTAAGATAAAAAGCTTCATTGAACTCTGCCAGCTGTTCCCTTAACAGGAAGATATAATCAGCTTCCTTAATATCTGGTACTGATTTCAACTCAGTGAAACTGCTTTGGCATAAGAAAGGAAATAAGAAATGTCTTGGGCCCTAATGAGCAGAAACCCAAGTCCACTATTCTATGTAGTATTCATAATGGTTTTCATTTAAGAGTAAAATAATTAAACTCTATAATATTTTTGGATTCATTTTTTGATCTTTTGATCACAAAGCTGCCACATGTAATGCATTTATGTTAAAGTGTACAGTTATTTTAAATGCGTTTTTAAAACCTGAAAAATGTTTTAAAAATTTTTTTAAACCCAGAAAAATCAAGGAGTGATGACGTACATGAGCTCATTGACTGAGGCAGTAATAATTCATAAGGAATCTAATCACTGAGTCCCTATTTTCACCAAAATTAGTTTTGTTATAAAGTAGTTCCAGCATTAAAAGTATCATACTTACCACTAAGAAGAAAAACCCCCAAACATACCAAAAATATTAGTCAACTTTCTTTAATTACTAAGAGGCGTGCATTGTGCATCCTTCCTAATTGAAGAAATAATGGTTGAATTTAATTTTCTGTAGTCTGTTGTCAAAATGAAGTGTCTTTTTACTTAAAAATATCAAACCACACTGATACTGAACATGCTCCTCCATCCTGTATTTCCTCCTTTCTTTTGACAAGCACTGTTCATAATACTTTTTCTGGAATATGTGTGTGTGTTGAGTATGCACGGTGCAGGGTGTGATGTGAAATGATGTTTACATTTGTGGGGGCTGAGGTGACTCGTCCATGTGAGGGAATGCAGAGGCCACAGGAGAATGTCAGATATTCCCCAGCATCAATGTTTCCTTGAGACAGAGTCTCACTGATTCCAGAGACTGCTTTTTTTCACAAGCTTAAGTGATTCCCCAGTCATTGCTCCCCACAGGATTGGGGAGACACATCTGGTTTACATGGATGTCAGAGAATTCAGAGAGCTCAGGCCTCCTCAATCCTTCATGCTTGCACAGGAAGCGCTCTCACCCATTGAATCATCTCTTCAGTCCCAGTAATACTTCCTGAATAACAAAGTTACATACTACAACCACAATTTAGCCATGATCTATGCAATGGTAAAGTTCTGTTGTCAACTAGATCAGATGAGGAAGCCAATGAGAGATGCACCTCTTGTGCAGGTCTGTTAGGGCATTTCTAGGAAGGATGAACTGAGGGAGGAAGTCCATTCTCTAGAGTGGACAATCTTCTGGTGAGGAACAGTACATAAGGAAGCACCAGGACAATGCAGAGGTTTTTGTCTTGTTTTGTCTTTTGTCCAGTTGCCATGATACTTGCCCAGTGCATGCTTTTTTTCTGGTTCCCCTAGCTACTGTTTTGCACGTGTCTGTCATATGGCTAATCTTTAAGGGCCCTGAAATTTGGCCAGCATCAAGCTCATGGACCAAACAGCTGCTGGGTTCTCCAACACTTCAGGTAGTATTGGACTGCCTAGCTTTTATTGTGTAAGCTAATGCTGTGCATTCATTTTTAAAAATTTTTATTTATTCATTTTCAAGCAGAGAAATACAGAGATAGAGATAGAGATAGAGATAGATAGAGAGAGAGAGAGAGAGAGAGAGAGAGAGAGAGAGGGAGGGAGGGAGGAAGAGAACACCAGGGCCACCACCTTGTGGGTCTGGCATATGTGGGTACTGGGGAATTGAACCCGGGGCCTTAGGCACTGGAGGCAAGTGCCTTAATCGCTGAGCCATTTCCCCAGCCCAGTACAACCTGTTTTGAATTCTTCCTCATTCTATAGGTTCTATTTCTCTAGAGAACCCTAAACGATAAAGAGTATACCAGGAGTGGTTCTAGAGAAACAGAATAAATGGATTTGTCTGTTGGCCTTGGTGCTATCTGAAGATGACTCTCTAACCCTAGCAATAGTAAGCTTCCAAGTTGAGCTACCTTACATACCTAGATAACCTTAAATGAAGGGGAGGCCAAGTTCCCTTGAGGAAGGACCCTCCTACAATTATTAGCAATTTTAATATTAATCTTTCTCCCATCTTCCCCCAAAGGGACCTACAGATTTTGCAGTAGTAACTGTATATTGAGGGGGGGATCAGACATTTTGAGGTCTACTAGATATTGTCTCTTAATTAGCATTGACTGCAGAGACCCACAAATAGCATCGTGGTCCTCTAGCTACAGTAGGGCTAATGGAGAGCAGGTGATCAATGTAGTTTTAGACAAAGTTTGACTGATGGTGGGTCCAGTGTATCCCCAACACCATCCTCTGGTTATTTCCTCAGTCTCTGAATGAATGGAATAGATATACTTAGAAGTTGGCATCATCTACCTATGGGTCCTGAAAACTTTGGAATGAGGGCTATAATTGTTAGAAAAACCAAACTGAAGGACAGTGGTGCAGGGAAATCTTCACAATGGGCAGAACCTGAGCAGTGCTAGTAATCAGAAGGATCCATCACTCATCTAGTCTATGCACCCTGTGAACTCTGAATGCTACCTTCCTAAATTCACAGACCACTGTTACCAGCTAGAGTAGAGCCAAGAGTCGTGCTAGTTTGCATCTATTATATAATAAGGTTACTTTGAGATATTGCCCTTCTTCTTTGAAGACATAGTTCTGACCAGGACAGTTGACTTTATGAATTATTTGAGAAGTCAGAAAAACTTATCAGAGATAAAGAAGCAAAAGAGTTTACAAATTTCCTTGGTAGAGAATTACACACAGGAAAATATTCTCAATTTCTCCCAAAGTCAAATTATACAGGTAGATAGTATCTGAGCCACTTTAGTGATATCAAGTCCAAATTCTCTCTGTGGTTGACAATGCCCTGCTCATAGCTCTCTATTTTAAGGAGTGCTAGTCTGGGTTTTACAGAAGTCTCCAGGGACTGGACCAGACAAGGGACTGTGACCCAAGGGTAATGAAACCTCGAGCTGGCCAGTGACATATTTGCCTACTCCAAGAGACTTCACCCTTCTCCTCTCCTGTTAGAGCGCCTGTATTTACTAAATCTTTTTTCCTTCTGTATCAGGATAAGATGCATCAGTCTTTAGTTAACACTATGTGTTAGTGGACACTTTGTAGAACTTAGGTTACTATTGATCATATTTGTTGTACAGGATGGGCATTGTAATTGGACATATGCATACAGTACTTTTGAACGAGAATTGTTAAAGGAGGAATATCTCCTGCTTTGCACATGGTATATAAACCCAGAGTGACAAATACCAATAATCTAAAAGTTAGTTATAAGAACTGAAATTATGTTTCTGACATTAATTCTTTCATTTCAGCTAATATTTAAATAAAGTATGCACTGCCCATTTAAAAAAATCTGGATAAATATCAAAGTAATAACATAAAAATATGACCATACACTAGATACCCAGGTAAAACTACCTCACTGATTTCAGTTGAGAAGTAGAGTCATATTTCCTGCTGCCTCTAAAATACATTAAGTCCCTGTTTTGCTGAGCACTATGTATACTTTCCCACCACTGAACAAAGATCATAAAGTAATATTGGACTCTCCATTCTCAGTGTCATAATCCAGAGAAAAAGCTAATATCCTGGGCAAACATAATAAATAATGTTTTATTATATACTAAGGAGTGTGCATATCTTAAAATCTTTAATACCTTATTACAACAGCAAAACAAATCAGTTCTGACATCATCAATAGACTATGTTAAAAAACTCAATAATTGACCTCGCTAAATGACTGTTCCTGCAGTTTCATATGGGAGGGCAACTTCTATGACACATAATAGCATGAAAAGTCATGTGTGATGACCATAGAGATTCTCTCTCACACACCTTCTTTGTCTGTATACAAAGAGGCTTTAGATGTGTAAATGAGTCACTGCTGTCACTATTCAGGTTTTGGCATAAACAGTGGGATTTCACACAAGATTTTTACAAAAATCTGTATATTTACTAGCTTTGAGTTCTCATTCTTACCTAACCGATTTTTTAAAGAATGCGTTCTCTAGATCATGAATGCATGTTTTACTTTAAAAAAAATTAGGATAAGAATTCCAAAGAACATCAAATTAGATGCTATTTTTCAATGAAAAGACTGTCTGGACGGAGTTGGAGGATTCATTTATATGTTTTCTGACTTTTAAGTAGATGGCAGTTTGAAAAAGAGTCTTATTAAAGTGGTGGCTTCAACTGAGGATGCTGATGAATTTCTCTCATCTAGAACACAAGGTTACAGGTTTAGTGACAAGTGAATTAAAGAAAAATCAGATATTCCATAATCAATGATTTATCTTTCCCCCTCTTTTTTAACCAAGGAATTAAATCCAGCCCCAGTTAGGTTAGCTAGTTATCTGTGATGTGCAAGGCAGACATGATCCATTGTGTACCCAGGGTGAGTGACAGCATGAATGACAGCCTTTGCCAGTCAAAGCCTGATAAGGACGGGGTTCTGAGAGCAGCTCTGACTTGAGAGCCCTCTGCATTGTCGCAGCCATCATTTCTGGCAGGAATGCTGATGTGGGGATAAGAAGGTGCTGGTGCTGCTCTTCCTGCAGCCCATCAGTGCCACCTGCATTTAGAATAGCCAGCTGTGTGACTTCTTTCCTGCTTAAACTCTTAACAATGTCCGTCAATGAACACTGCCAAAGCTTCATTGCATTTCGTATGCCACCAAAGACGGACTCTTCTTGGTATTCAAGAGCAAACAAAACCAAAGGAAAGTTTCCAAACAGTCTGAGAAGAATGAAAGCCAGCAACCACAGGGTTTGTGAATGGTTCGCTTAGATGAACTGGGAATGGTGAGAAGCCAGCAAAGGCAGTGTTACAGGATCACGGGGATTCAGATGTTAATTTAGAGCCAAAGGTTTTCCAGAGTCTTCTAGGGAAAAGCATGGCCTTTGCCCAAGAGGTGTGCATAAATGAAACAATAACAAAACAACTGCCAATAGAGTGGTAGGTGGGCAGCTAGCAATCATAATCCCTGCCAAAGACCTGAAAGCCCATTGAAATTGGAAAGATAGAGACATTTCAATTTATTTTTTATTTTTTAAAATATTTTATTTATTCATTTTCAAGCAGAGAGATAGAGAGAGAGAGAGATAGAGAGAGAGAGAGAGAGAGAGAGAGAGAGAGAGAGAGAGAGAGAGAGAGAGAGAAAGCACCAGGGCCACCTTGTGGGTCTGGCTTATGTGGGTCCTGGGGAATTGAACCCAAGGCCTTAGGCACTGGAGGCAAGTGCCTTAGACACTGAGTCATCTCTCCAGCCCAAGACATTTCAATTTAGACAAAGGTTACGGGATGCTTACTTGTCCAGATTTTTGTGCCTAACACTAAAAAACTATGTATTAACTATATTCTGGTTGAGTCGATAAAATTTTTTTTTGGGGGGAATCATGATACTGAGATGAAAATGAAGTAATATCTGATAAACCCACATGATCACGATGTTCTGGCCTTTATACTACTCTGTGCAGAGGAGGTCATAATAGGCTTTGGGGAAACTAGAGATGTTTTCTAGTGGACTACTTTGGGCATTAAGTATAATAATTTCCATAAGATTTGTGCTTGTGTCAAACTGCAAACATCCTGAAGATCTGCTGATGCTGTCAGAGTTGATATTCTAGGAACTGTAGGTCAAAGGGATGGAATAACAGCCCTTATTGCCCCAGCCACTTACCTATTTGCCGTTTCAACACTATTTTATTGTCTGCATCATGCACAACTTTCCATGCTGCCCCACTGCTTCCTTGAAGCTATTTATGCTCATTTCTTGGACACTCAATTCATAAATGAGCTTAGCTCTCTGAACCCAGTTTCCTTCATCACACAAACTGTAGCCCACCTTGGTGATCTCCCAGCAATGAGGATGAACTTCCAGTTCACTATAACTTTAAATTAGCTTAAGTTTTTCCTTTGAAGAACCATGCATCTTTCATATCATCCTTGTCTATACCTTCCCCCAAGCACACTAGTCCTTTACTTTTAAATTCAACCTTGATCAAATACTCTGGGCATGGGCAGAAGGACAGTCAGCCAGTTCCAACAGAGATCTCTGCGGTTTCTCCTTCCCCTTTGAAAGTTCATAAGCCAAGCCTTCACAGTCCATAATTATTTATGCATTTAGCATTTTCAGACTGTCATCGGAACAGCCTATAAATTTTGTCCTAACACTTTGTGAGGCATCTGCAGTCACAAGCACTATGTCCATCCAAATTTCTCTACATAGTCAGATTTATTGCAGCAATGACCCAGATTTTGTGGTACAAAATTACAGTTGTAGTCAACTCCTCATTTCAGAGACATCCAACCAGAAGCAGTTTATGAGGGAAAGGTTTATTTCATGGTTTAAAATCCAGGGGAACACCATCAATTGTAGAAGAAGCTGGCTCTCTTTCATAGGTCCAAGTACACCATCAACAGCCAGCACCACAAAACCTCCAGAGCTCAAGAGCTGCTCTTCACACCCCTTTAGGCTCGATAGAATCTGAGATTTGCCGCCACCCCCCAAATACACCTTAAGGCCAGGCTCCAAAATTTTCCCCAGTGACACATCTCTTGTATAGAAGGGTCATGCCTGTTAGGGTCTCAAGTAAGAAGATTCATCAAAAATGAGTCTATGGGGCCATACATTCAAACTACTACAAATACAGTAAGTTCTTGAAAGATGGTTGTATTAAATGTACAACGGGTCAAACAAAATTATTAACAATATCTTATTGGAATGCAAATAAACACATTATTCTTTCTTTGAGAAACTTAGTGGTGCATTTTTTCCTGAATTACTTAATGGAGGACCATATCTTTCTTTTACTCTTTTTTATCACTTCCAGTAACAAAAAGATCAATCAAGTACTTCTTGCCTTTTTACATTCAAGAAGAGTAACTAAAATTTATAGATGATTGTTAATACAGCTACACTGAATAGTAAGAATAGCAACTATGGTTCACTTCTGCTAAAAGCTTGCATAATTCATTTTTTTAAATTTATCTTCAACCTTATGGAGCAGTAAATACTTAAGGTAGATTATATAAAAATTTTTATTGTCTTAAACCTACTTCTACAGTTGTGATTTAGATATAACCTAATCTTAATATTCCATTTTACAGATAAGTGTTCTGAGGTACAGTGAAGACCACTCAAAGCTTGTCATGTTCAGGTTTATGTGGTTTAGAGGTGGGAAATACTAAAAACCCAGAATATACAGAATGTCAAGGTACTACTTTCTTTTTTAAAATCTCAAATGAGAAAGTTAGAGCAATGAGAAATCTCGAGTTCTGCGACAGTAGGTCACCAATGGCTCCTTCAAATTTGATCAGATAATTTTTTGTACTTAGTCATCCAGCCTGATACATACTATGCTAACATTAGAATCATAAAAGTAAGGTAATTCTTTAAACAATACATTATAATTCCAAGTCATTCATTGTTACTGAAAACCATGTAGCAAAGGATTTTTACATGACCTAACTTATCGCTAGAGAAGGTTAAAAGAGTACATTATCTACGCATGTTGTAATTCAAAGATTAATCGTGCTCTAGCCTCTAGGCAAAGACTGTCCTGTGTCTGAGAGAATCAGGTATAAAAGCTTCTATAGAAAGACTGAGGAGATCTTTTCGAACAGCTCTTAGCACCTGAGTTTCAGGGCTTGAACTGAGTGATGGTTTACCAAAGTATTTTCTTTTCCTGCAGAGTTCATGTATTAATTTTCATTAATTGAATGGAGTTGAATTTGCACAAGCAATGCCAGTTGAAACGTCTGCTTAAGTAAAGTACAAAAGGAATTTAAAGTCAATTAAGAATCTCACTTTCCTGCTTGTAGCAGTTATTATTTTAGCATCATTCCAGGATTATATAAAGAAAAGAGTAAACATCAACACAATATTGCTACACACATGCACACCAAAAGTGACAACAGATATAATAATTGTCATGAATAATGTATCAAGCTAATTTTCAAAAATATGATCAGAGGCCTGGTTGAAATAGACTGAGACAGCTGAATTCACTAAGAAGAAAACTTCACTGGCTACTGTGGGATTTGTAGACACATCCTCTGACAAGCATACTCTTGGTGGATGATCTTTCTTTTCCAAAAGTCTAATGTGGAGAAATTTATTTAGTGTACTTGCATATGGGAAGTATTAGCCTAGGAAGTGTAGGCATTAGAGTAGCATTAGCCACAGAACAAAGAGCTTTGCTGAAAACACTTTTAACATTGACTATGTTAAATAAGTCCTTCCTATTTGGGAAGAATCAGTATGAAAGCCCCAAGCAGCTGGGGGATTTCTTGTCTCAGATGTCACACATGGAAGTATACCATACAATAAAACCTAATCCTGAGTACAGTATGTCATCTCCTTCGCTGGAAGCTGTGACCAAATCCTGAAACACCAAAAGGAAGGAAGTACTTATTTTTGTTCATGGATTCAGAGGGTTCCTTTTATGATGGTGGGAAGCTGTGATGGTGCTGCTTCAGTTCACATTATGGAAAGTCAGGAAGCAGAGAGAGAGAGAGAGAGAGAGAGAGA
>PVHP010028602.1:0-22940 GCA_004024765.1 Zapus hudsonius | reverse complement strand
TTTATTCCATGGGCAGAGCTCACATTTATAGGGAAAGGGAACCAGGGGGATGGGGAATAGGGGAGAGAAGAAGGGGATTGGATAGCCAGGGTGGTGAGTTGGTAATCTGCTAAGGGATAGGTGAGTGCAGACAACCTGTGCATACCTAATTTGTATAATTGGGGGGCCTGAGTGGCGGGAAATACATGATTCTAGCCACAGTCTGTAGGGATGGGTACAAGGAAATTTGTTACTTGGGTCACCCATTGCCAGTCATGCTGAGATGGGAATGCCAGGTTCCTGTGGCTTGCCCATGGGGGTTGGGAGTCAGGGTTGACGAAGCTTGGAAACGCCTACCAAATTATAGGGATTTCACCTGCTCAAACATCCTTAGCCCTTTGTTCTCCGTGCCCTCACTACCAGTGCCAAAAATCAGTGCCCAACACCATTGCTCAATGTCAAAAATAAGGTCCCAGAGCTTCTTAAACTCCTTGTTACATATAACCCAATCACCTTCCCTGCACTGTTTCCTGTAGTGATTTTCTGTGTGACCATCTAGATTTATAAGTTTATTTCACTCTGAAAACATAAGCAGGACCTTGCATGCTGTACACTAATCCGCTGGCCAATAGAATTCCCCAGCTCTGTGAAACCTGAATGACAGGAATGTTTTCTACCCTTCAAGAAAATGAAGAGGAGTAGCTACCTTCTGAATCCTATTAGATTTACTGACTCCAAGCTATCTTTCTGTTTTCACTTACATGCTCATATATCAGATATAGACACGTGCTTTTAATTCAAATAGTGGTACCTATTCCCTTTCATTATCTTAAAGCAGCTCGGATTCAACTTACATAAAAACAAAAAATATTCTTGCGTTGACTCTACTGATTCAACTTAGTAAACTTTGTTGCTTTATATTTGTAGGACTTTTTTAAAATAAACAAAAAAGAAGAAACTAAAATGTACTCATATATAGCTGTCATTTATTCAGCATTAACAATTTTTTAGCAGGTTCCCATTCTCGGCCATCTGTTACTCCACACACACTTAAAAAAGAACTTTCCTGGTATATTTTAGGGCAACTACAAGATGTGTTTTTCCCATAAATATTTTATCCTTTCTAACATAATAATGGTATTAATTAGTATAACATCAAAAACAATAATTCTTTCAAACTGTTTAGTAGTAAAGCTATGTTTAATTTTCCTTGATTGTCTCTAAAATGTCTACACACAACTTGTTCAAATTTGATCCCTAAAAAGTCTCCAAATTGTCTTTCCTTATGGTACTTTTATGACTCATTTTTAATCGAATAACATTTTTGAGCTCTCTTTCTACTAACACTTTTTGTTGAAGAAACCAACTTTTCTGGTTTTCTTTGTAACATTTCCTCAATATTGATGAACTAAGAGTGCCTGCCTAATTTGATTCATGTTTAACCACTAGTTAGTCACAATGGAATGTCGCATGCTTATTGCCTGTGAGGATTATTTGACCCCATGACACATACAAATAACTACAATTTATAGAAATGAAATTATAAATGAAATAAATAAACATATATAATCATGTTCCATTAAATGTATATATAATCATTTTTCCTTTCTACTTCTTGTTTGTGTTTGTAATGTGAGAAGAGTAGTATTATGGGGAGTGTGTGTGTATGTGTCTGTGTTTTGTGTGGCCTTGCCACACCCCATGTACTCATAGTGGAGGGGTGCCCTAACCTGTGGTGGCTGGGACAGAACACCAAATGTTCAGCCCGTAGCCTTCCTACCCATTCTTGTTTGAGCCAGTTTCTTCCTGAGCTTGCTACTTTTTTTCAATGAGCTCAAGTAATTTCCAGGTCTCTGCTCCAATATGGGACTGAAGTTACTTTCATAGTTTCTAATCTCATGGTTGAATCTCCATCAGATAGCCGAGATGTTGACCGATCTTGCAAAGAAGGCTTTGGCCCAATGGAGAGCCAGCACAATGATTGTAAATGAGAAACATAAGCCCTGCAGTCTGGATGTAGGTAGCTTCCTGATGCACCAGGAAGCCAGACTGTCTGATCCATCTTTGCTCCAATTAAAACCACCCAATTCTCACTGTTTTAAAAATGATTTTTCAGGTTTACCAAGTTGCAAGACCAGTTGGTTCCCTTTCCAAACATTTATATTTTCCCCACCCGATCACAGGAAGTTCATTTCAGATTGCAGTTGTATGTTTGAATTGCTGTTTCCTCTGAGTTAGAATACAAACAAGCTGAGATGTATGATAAATTTCCAATATATTGTACAAATGGTGCTCTTTCTACTTGTTTGGATAACATTGTGTAATCATTCCAAAAAGCACACTGTTGAAAATCTCAGATAAGGGGAGTAAAGGACTGAGTGGATTTCTGGGAACAGACAGGGGAATTTTAGTTTGATTTTTGGGTTTTTTTTGTCATTTTTTAACTAGCTGAAGTGTATAAGAGTTTATTGCTGCATATGGGTGACAGCCTTTTGATTTATGTGAATAATATATATTTGCACAAATTAATTTTTCCCAGAATTGTATTGGTAATGGTGTTGTTTTATTTTGTTTTACTTTCTTGTGTCACTCAATGTAATGATGGAACAATTCTGAAATAAATGGCTCTCTCAAGAGATTTATACTCAAGACTATTTCAGAGATAAGTAGGTAAAAATAATTTATTTCAAAAAACAAAATTTTAGTTTTATAATATTTTTTAATTTTATTATCCATCATTAGATACATTGAATGAGCAAATAATGAGTTGGTATCCCCATTTCTCCAATTTCTCTCTTCCTTTTCCCCAATCAACTGGGTATCCTCTGTGGGCAGTCTGGATCAGTCCATGGGGTAGGGGGCTATGGATAGCCTAGGAGTCAACCCAGTTCCACCCCCATTTGTATGTTGTTACTGGGGAGAACAATGTCTCTGGGAGTTCTCCCCCACCATGGCTCTTAAAGTCTTTCTGCCCCCTCTTCTGTTCAGTTTCCTGAGTCATAGTGGGTATTAAGGCTGTTTTATTGTTGAGGTCTTAGGGGCCTCTGTACTGCTTTAGGTTGTGTTGAAATCATTGGTGTCTGTCTGTCTGGCTTATCCTGGGTTGACTAATTGTCTGTGGTTATGGGTCTCGTGCTTATCCCGCCACTCTCTGTGGGGTTCTATATGGATCCTTTATTGAAGATCTGGAGTGGCTCATCTCTGGCCTGGATGTCAGCTATCAGCCTGTGGTTTGTTGGTAGGGTTGGAGGAGCCACAGCTCTCTCTCTCTCTGCCTTCTGAAAACTATAAACAGAATTTCCATCAGAGAGTGAGATTAGTATAGGTTAACTTAGATACACATTTCTGAATTGGCTAGATTCTATTGTTAGTAGCCTCTTTGTAAATCACTCATATAGTGCATTTCTCTTTTCTAGCCCACGATTTTGGTTCCCAGTGCATTTCTCCCTGAGTCCCTAGTTCCAGCCAAGGGCTCCCTGTCACTGAGCGGATTACTTTGCAGAATTACAAGCTGTTGATTGCCTCCCCTAGGCTTTGGCTCCTCCATTGCACAAGTGCTCCTTTCTTGGTTCGCTGTTCTCTCAGTAGGAAGTGTGGTCAGCCTACTCATGGCATCAGAATGTGTTTCATGCCAGTGGTCTCTGTTTCCTCCATCTGTCGTTGACCAGTTTCCCCTGGCAGCTTATGCAGTGCCTTCCAGCACTGCACTAACTGCCATCTGGAGGATGGTTACCATTCTAGACCTGGAAGGGTCTCTCGATGCTGATAGATGGCTTTCTGTGGTTTCTTCAGCAGCCGGATCTTACCTCAGGCCTGGGGTGGGCATTCAAGAGCTTTGACAGAATCCTCTTTTGTTTTTGGAACCTCATGGTTCACTTTGGTTGTTTTAAACAATTCCAACATCTTTAGAGTTTAGAGTTTTAATGTGGTCAAATCTCTCATCTTCCAAATCAGCAGTTCTTGGTGGTTCTACATAGCCTAACTAGTAAGTTGTGGGGTTTCTCTTCTTTCTCAAGCCTTCCTTTTGAGTATCTTGTGGATACTTTGATGATGAGCTATGGAAACTTAGCGAGTTGACAGTGGGTAAGTGTTCCTTTCTGCTTGCAAATGGCAGGTGAGGAGAGAAGTCAAAATGACAAGCATATTGAGCGCTGCACGAAAGCTTTTCTCAGGTGAACCTCGGTATCATATAGGCCCTGTGCAATTACCCATGAAGACACTACAAGAAAGCAAGAGTTTCAAGTTCAGAGTTAGCACTCTTACTGTATACCCAGCTTAGCATGGTGCAATGCGGTCCATGGATTACTTGGGGGGGGGTCATTGTACACTAACACCCCGATTCATCCATGGAGCTGGGTGGGCAGAGTCTTGAGATATTGGTAAACTGACGGGCATAGCCACCCGGGAGAACATGGCAGTGAACATCTCTTGTTTATTGTACAAATAAAGGTTGTTTATATAGAGGAAAAGGCAGAGTTAGGGGCATGGGCAGCATAGGGATTGGTAGGGGCAGGGTAGTCTGAACGTTTCGTGAATGGAATGGCAGGGGCCAGTAATGTGTGGATGCCTAGTTTGCATAGATAAATTGGGGGAGGAGCTTTCTACATGATTCTAGACATGTATTGGATGGCAGTGGCTACTGAGGAACTGTGACTTTTAGACTTTTATTGTCCAGGCTTGTTATTACAGCTGGGGTATGTGAGCTCAGACCTTGAATTGCCTGCTCACTGTGGCCTGCCAGAGGGGTTGGAGTTCTAGGATTAACGAAGGAGGCTATGATGGCAAAACGCCTACCCGTCTGAAAGTCTCAGATAAACTCAGAGATAATCTGGGTTTCAGGCCAGCCTCAACTTCCTTTAACCCTATATCCTCCGTGCCTCTTAGCAGGGTCCCACAGTGCAAAGGTGACTGGATGCCAGAGAAATGTTCATCTTAGCCAAAAGGCTGAGCCAGACACTCATGCCTTTGAACTCTCAAGCAAGTGGGTACATAACAACCACCTAGAATTTTATAAAGTACTATAATCCCTTGTCCCCAGTACCGAGATCTTCTTCTGGAGCTCTGGATGCACCCAGGAATCATCATGCACAAGAGTACTCTAGGCCCTCCAGTTGTAGACAAAACTGCATTTCCTCTGGGCATGGGAGAGCATGCCTTTAATCCTAGCACTCTGGAGTGAAGGCAGACGTAGGAGGATCGATGTCATGAGTTCTGGGCCAGCCTGAGACTACACAGTGCATTCCAGGTCAGCCTGGGCTAGAGTAAGACCCTACTTCAAAAGAACAAAAATTGCATTCCCACCTAGAAGAGTAGTTGTATCCAGCATGCATTTGAAATCATCAGAGCTGTACAAGGACCTAATACCCAAGACTGGCCTTAGCCAGTGAAATCAGAACACTTGAGTTTATTGAAAATGACTATTTCCCAAAAGCTATCCAGTTAGTTGTAATCAGCCTGTCAGGAGAACTATTACATTAGCCTTTGTGATAAATAAACACAGAACAGCTGACAACTTCATTCTGAGTTGCTGAGAGTGATTCTATTTCTTGTCACCTAATCTTCATAATGACTAACAATGCCCATCCTACCAAGATTTATTGCTTTATGATCCAAGGACACCTGCACTTTTGATACAAAGTAGCCCTGCCAAAAATAGGCACAAAAATAAGGTACAATCTAAAACACAGGATGGTATTCAACTGCATTGATCACTTAAGAAGAACCTCTTCCGTAACTGTCTTCACAGCTCTGATAGCAAGTTGTGTTTCCTATGCAGAGAGAATCTCCCTTTCCTCAAACTGTTGCCTCTTTCCCCTCACAAGCTTGTGACATGGCCTTCTCTCCTGGGGGTTCAAGTTTAGTTCACAGCTGCAGAGAGTGTTGTCCAATCTAGGATTCTGTGCATCTCAGCTGTGATTTAGGGTCAGCATGCCAGGTTCTCTCTCTGAATTTGATAATGATGGAATACTGAGCCAACTAGAGAGCAGTAACAGTTTCAGCTTCAACCATAAACCTGGAAAAAGCTGTGGAAATCGATCCAAAGGAGGTGGTTGTAGGTAGTTCAATAAAGATGTAACTTCGGGGACAAAGTTTAAATGTGTCGTTGGCTTCCTCAATAAATGAATGAATTTTTGTTAACACAGAGCAAAAAGGAAACCCTCAGCATCTCTTGATCTTTTTCTTTTAGACCTATCACCTAAACATGATGTGATATCTATTTCCATAGGCAGTAAAACTGTTTATGCATTAAAATTGCTATCGTAGAAGAAGTAAGGTATGAACTAAAACCATTTGATCATTTTAGACTCTGCATGTAATTGTGAAAATTCTACTAATAAAATAAATGAAGGTTTTTTTAAGTCTCTTCTTTTCATTTTTAAATTCAGTATTGATGTTTGTGAATGTGAAGAACTTATGATTATAGGCAATGAAAAATATTGACACTACCTTTCTCCAGTATTTACTCAAAAAAAACATCCCTTACACTTCAGTATGGAGGAATGAAGTGCTTTCTATGCCAATGTGAAAGCAACCTGCCATCTTAACCAATCAAGCAGTATGATGCCACCAAGACCTTTCTCTATGGATATTCTAAGTGATCTGATGTTCTAAAATAGCATTAGCAATATCTGGGTTTTCCCCAGCTCTGTTATGAATACCCTTTGTTCAATGTAAACTATAATCAAAATCTGTGTCAATTGAAATCCGTAATAGTATCAAGTATAAACTAAATACTGTGTATGTTTGTGTGTCATGTGTTATGATTTCCTATATCACAATAGCAAACAATGACTATTTATTTTAAAACACCTGCGAGTGTAATATAACATCTAATGTTATGATTGGAAATCCTCCTAACAACTTTTTAATGCAAATTGGGGATTACAAGAGGATTCCTTGCTGTCTGAGAAAATGCTGTTAATTTCTAAATTATAGAGTAATTAGACCATGTTTTCCTTCTAGCCATTACTTGTCGAAAGCAAGATGGAGGGCAGGCTGGCATCCATGAGTGCCTCCAATATGCAGGCCCTGTGCCAGCCCTGACCCAGGCTTGCCAGATCCCATGCCAAGATGACTGTCAACTTACCAGCTGGTCCAAGTTCTCTGCATGTAACGGAGACTGTGGTGCAGTTAGAACCAGAAAGCGCTCTCTTGTTGGTAAGAGCAATTGGGATGCTAAAGCCAACTCTAGTCAAGGTAGAAAAAACACAATAAAAGTGAGACCAGTTGAGTTCTAGTGCAGGTGAAACCCCTTATTGTTGCCGTAGTCATATTGAACACATCAATGGATTTGGATATACATTTTAATGTATGATGAGAATGACAAAAGTGGAAAGAAATGGCAGCCTGAATCCATATCCATTATATGATGTATTATTTTCAGTTGCAATGTACTTTTAGTGCATTATCTAGAATCTGCAAAGTGCTGTGAACAAGAGGAAAGGTCACCCCTTCATTTTCTCAATATTCTCACTGTCACAGCCTCGGGTCATAGTTTACCTCCTAGAAGGAAAAATGCAGCATTAATTCTATATCAGAAAACCGCATCTCAAAAAAGAAGTCACAATGTTAAAAAGCAAAAAGGCAGTGTGGTCTGATGAACAATACAGAAACAGTGATACTGGTGCATTTGAACATATTGTCAGTGGAAACAAATCTAATGACCTGTTCAGATTTTAAAAGTTTTAAGACAAACTAGCTGTGAAATGAAGACTATTGAAAACCATATAAATGAACTCATAAAACTACAAATTAATATGTATGATTAAATATTTCAATGTAATTAAAGAATATATCATATTTGACAAGTATAAATATATCACAAATATTTACATGAATAACTAACATAAATATATTTTTCAGGAACATATATAGCATACATAAGGACTTTTAAGAGAGAATGTATTTATATTCAAAAATTGTGCTGGAGAGATTGCTCAGTGGTTAAAGGCACTTGTTTGCAAAGCCCAAAGGCCCAAGTTTACATGTATCTGAAGTTCATTTGCAGTGGCTGGAGGCCTGACTTGCCCAGTCTCTCTCTTCCTCTCCTTCTCTCTCCCTCTCCCTCTTCTTCTCCCTCCCTCTCTCTCTCTCTCTCTCTCTCTCTATCTCTATCTCTCTCTCTCTCTCACACACACACACACACAAATAAACATTTTTTAAAAGTTCACTTTTCAAATATTCTTCAGATAGTTAGAAACCTTAATTTTGAGTATTATTGATAATTTCTACCTTAGTAAACAAGTATTGCTGACTAGCCACAAATTCTCAAAGACACAAAATCATAATCAGAGAACCAAATCTAAGAATCTCCATTCATGAATTTTAATCCTATATAACTGTGCCAGCTATTTGTGATCAATCAGAAAGCAATCTGGTGAAGTGATTGTCTCTCTTCATCTCATATCTTTGCACATGTCATAAAGGATAGGTTTATGCGCTTACCTCAGACTCTCCAGTCAGTGAAACATATGATCATTTAGAGGATTTTAGACATGTTGTTGAGTGTAAAATTCAACTGCAAACACTGATGCCACTTTAAATGGAAAAGGTGGGAAAAATACTATACAAAGCACCCAATATCAGCAGAAATTATTTAGAAAGCACTTTGGAGTGAGAAAAAAAACATTTACTTATTAACTACCATTGAATATAATTGAAAGCACAGAAAAGATTAGGAATGTAGAAAATTCTGGAATCCTTGAAATTAATACTGCTATTTTTCAACTTAAAATCTCTGGTGTTTCTCTTCTGCAGGAAAAAGTAAAAAGAAGGAAAAATGTAAAAATTCCCACTTGTACCCTCTCATTGAGACTCAGTACTGTCCCTGTGACAAGTACAATGCACAGCCTGTGGGGAACTGGTCAGACTGCATCCTTCCTGAGGGGAAAGTGGAGGTGTTGCTGGGAATGAAAGTGCATGGAGATATCAAAGAATGTGGACAAGGATATCGCTACCAAGCAATGGCGTGCTATGATCAACATGGCAGGCTCATGGAAACTTCCAGATGCAACAGCCATGGTAATGCTGTAATGATAATGATCAGTATTTTATACTTACTATCTTTGGTAATAAAGGGAAAATAGACCTGTATTTGTGAGTAAAAGAATGTATACAGAAGTATAGCACTGTGGAGGACCACATAGTATTTAGCATTGGTATGTAACAGAACATTCACTAACGCTGCTAATGATACAGTCAGCAGGTAAGTATCGATGATCCTAGCAGGAAGCATGGTGGGCCTCCAGCCTCTGAAAGGCAGGGAAGATGGTTACAGAAACCTCCCTTGAGACTTATCAATAGTATATTCATTCAATAGACCCATCTGTTAGAGAATGGGAATGGAGAAGTGATGAGGTTAGAATTCAAAGAAAGAAAAGTGTTAAACTAGACAGACTCTAACAACCAAACTGGCAAACTTTGCACTGTGTCCGGAATACTATGAGTGTGCCAGAGAAGAAAGGCAAAACTCTCAACATTATTCATTGAATTGAGATGAGAAAAAAAATACAGAAAATACCCACTTCATTGTTTAAACCAAACAGCAAAACTAAATCACTGTGACAATAATTGAGTTGCCAAAAGGCTGTGAATAGTGGCTGTTGTTGGCCACAGTATTCACTGAATTCTTGAGTTTTAATCTCTTTTCTTTTTTGGGGGGAGGGGCTGTATGTGATATGTGGTATGGTGTGCCTTTATGCGGTGTATGCACGTGTGTATGCAGATGCACACACACACACTGTGAGTGCATGTATGTCAAGGCCAGAAGAGACATCATCAGCTGTCCCCCTCTGTGGCCCCTTCACAAGTTCTTCCTGAAACAATCCCAGTAAGCCCAGAGCTGCAGTGTTCAGTCTCACTGGCTGACCAGTGATCCCCCATTCTTCGCCTCTCTCTGCCTCCCTACCAGACTGCAGTTAAAATCATGTGTGGCCACACCTGGCTTAAATTTTAATCATCAAGACATCTCCTATATTCTTTCATTTTAGAAGATCTGCTTTTGTAATAGCATGAAAGAAGCTTACCACATGACAGCTGTCAGGGATTTGCAAACACTAGACACTGGTGATGAAGGTGACCAAGAAAGGATGAGTTAAATTGCTAGGAGCAAGGTACATGGCAGTTAACCTCCAATCTCATTGAAATAACTTCTGCTATTGGATTGAGGCTGATCTAGTTTTATTATGTGGCTCAGAAGACAAGAGCAGCTAAGAGGATCATCTCACATTTATAAACCGTCAAGGTATCACGGTGACACATTTATTCACCTCTCTTAAACCTCTCTCTACAAAGGAGTCTCTAACAACCTTGTCCTTTATTTTAACCTTGACTTGCAGTTCCTATTGTATCAAATCACAAAGACTGCAATAATGAGCCACTAGATAGAAGTATTGTCCAGGAATATAAATTGAAGATTGTCCTACAGACTTGGAGCAGGAGGGTTTAAACTTAGAGAAACATACATAAGAGTGACTATTTTATTCTCAACATCAAGCAACAAAGGTGTTATTAATTAGATACCAAAAATTGTAAGTCTCTTTCCTGCTTTGAGATGATAGTGTAGCAAATAAATTATCAAGTATAAAATTAAAGATCATTTAAAAATGTTTTTTTCACTTGTGATGTTAAATCTTGAATGTTGACCAACATTTATTCATAGTAAAGGCTGAGGACAGATTTCTTTGACATTTACACTTTCCTCAGATATATCCTGTTAATTCTAATAGTGTTTGTGGAATGCTTAAGTGTGCCACACTATTCCAGGCATTCTCCAAACTGATATCTCTATGACAGCCATCTCCCGGCCAAATCAGCTTTCTAGATGGATGGTCGATGCAGTGTTTTATTTGACTTGGGGAAAAAAATTAAAATAAAAAATGCTTTACTTCTTCCCAGATAACCATAAAATTGACCCATTGTATGAAGTGTAATGACACTAACCTCCAGTCAGCACTGCCTGGGGCATTTCTGCTTAATCATTGCTATCCATCTGTGAATCGAGTTATCAGTAATTACATTATTATACATTGAGACTTTCACCAGTTGAATTATATGTTACCTTATACTGTTTCCCATGTGGCCACCATCCTAATGTCTTAAACATGGGGCACAATTCTATTTCCATAGCTTCAACTTGCTCATAACAATCAACTCTGTGCTAAGATATGATACGATTATATTCCAAAAATCAGATCTTAAATTCTAGTTACTCTTCAAATCATCTAAATCTTTAATTATACTGAATACTAATATGCCTAAGTAGGTACATAAATATTCATCCATCGTAATACATGCATTAAATACTGACATGTATGCATACATAGTCAGGGACATGTGTCTGTCCAGAAAGCATTATAGAAATCATGGATATTTACTTCTGGTTTTAAATCTTGAATGGTGTCATAACAGTGACAGATTTAAATCACTCAAAAACCTTTTCACATTTTCACTCATAACTAGAGTCCTGTGATATCTTGATTGATTGACAATTCACTAGAAATCTGTTGAATACTTAACTGCACAGTAATATATATTTATTATGTTAAAACTTTAAATTTTTCATAGAACAAGAAATACAAGCCAGTTGTGGTGGCACATGCCGGTAGGATATTGCTGAAGAGGCAGAGGCAGGAGGATCATGAGTTCGAGGCCAGCCTGGGCTACACATTTGGGCTGGAGAGATGGCTCAGCAGATAAAGCACTTGCCTGTAGAGAAGAAATACAATACAATTTCTGGAGCTTTTTTAAAAATATTATGTTATCTAGCTATGATACTTTAAGAAATCTTAAAGATAACCTGACCTATGCAACTAACTATATGTGGATAAGTTTCCCACTTAAATATAAGTGATAAGATCTTATGCAGCCTCTAATTTGACTCAGCTCTCCCAAATCCCTTCATTCTGCTCCACCTTCTGTATTTCTAAGGTGTATCACTCTATGTCGTAGTCAGCCACACACTTCTGGGATGAATCTCCATACCAGGCACAGTTTTGGGAGGAAAGTATTTATTAAAGTAACAGATCCAGGGGAAGTGTAATAATGAAGAAAAAGGCTGGCCCACTTTCACAGATACAAGCAAAAAGAAAAAACCATCACCTCCAGCCAGCACACTCCAACTCTAACTAACAGCAGGACCTTCAGGCCTGAGCTCAGACTGCTCTTTGCATATATATATCTGGAATTTCACATCCACATTAGAAATACCTTAGGGCTAAAAGCCAGGCCAAGGTGATACCTCCTCCAGCCAGGAAGCTGGAGAAAAACTGATAAAAACTCTTGAATCTGTTGGGGGGACATCCATTCAAACTACCACACCCTATAAGCATACTTTATAGTTTACTTATTATAATCAGCTTTTGTGTTTTATCACTCATGTAAGAATAAAGAGATATTAGAATGCTGTGGATCTTTGAATATGAAATGTGAACCATAGCCTCATGTGTTTATGATTAAGATTTATACTCAATCCCCAGCTGGTGGAGCCTTTGGGAGTTAGAGCCTTGATGGAGGAAGTGTGTCATTGGGGTCAGCCCTTGAAAGGTTTTCAGTCCAGTCCTGCTGGGTGTTAGCTAATTAGCTCACTCTTGCAGCTACCTCCCAGCTTAAGTGACAATATGTGATGTCTACCCTCTACTCTGCCTTTTTATTCTATGATGAAACTTCCTCTTGAGACTGTAGGCTGAAATAAGCCTTACCTTCCATCTCCTTCCATCTGCTGCTTTGGGTTGTATTTTTGTTTTTGTTTTTGTTTTTGTTTTGTTCCAACAATAAGAAGGTAACTTCTACAGATACCTTAGATTTTCCCAGTCCCTGATGTATCCTGAGCATTTGGAGGATTGATGCTAAATAACTATGAATGAATGAAATGCCACAGAGAATTATTTTCCAAGAAGAGACTTGAGCCTTAGTGGGTTTGCAATTGATCAGAGACTTGATACTTTCTTTTCCAGTGTCTGTATTGCATTAAAAAAAATAATCAATGAATAAGAGCTACACTGGCCACATACTTTCTGTGCTACTGATCCAAGATCATGTTTCTCCTCACCAACTAAAGCAAAAAAAAAAAAAAAAGATAATACTACACAGCCATTCTCTTGATTGGATCATAAATACCAATGCTATCAAGGCTTATGTATTGCCATAGAAAGTGGCCTGATTTTCCAATATCTTCTTTTTGAATCATAGTGGTAATTCAAACAATTTAAATCTCCCCAGATAGTTTTTACAACTTTGAGAATTTAGCATATACATTTTTTTTCATTTCCACTCACTTCCAGTGAAAATTAGTAATAACATTTCCACTTGTTTTACCTGAAAGAGATCCATAGAAGGAGGGAAATATAAAAATGACAGAGGCTTCAGTTTTTAGTTCTATGAACCACATAGTCTTTCTAGAAAATTCTCTTCAAATTATCTTCAGCAAATTTTTCTGTGCTTTGTCCACAGGCAGCCTAAGCCATAATGCACTCAGTAAATATTCCAAGATTGAACTCATGTATACTTGTGACACCAAATAGTGTATCAAGTAAACAAAACTGTTTGTCAGGATTTTTATTCTTGAGCCCACATGATTTAATGGGAATAACTTTCATATTGCCTAAAGGTGAATTATTGTTGTTGAAAATATCAAGTAGTTACAACACAAACAAACCATGAGGAAACTCGAAAATTGGTATTAGGTTAAATTAATTGTCATCAAATGTTTTCCTAAAGAGCTAGATCACAGAGATATTTTAGGGTTTGTGACCCACAAAGTTTTTGTCACAATAATTCATTTAGGCTGTTGTTGAAATGCAGCTATAATGCTCAAAATACGGTCCACATTATGAAGAGATTGAGAAACTATTGGAAAGCTGAAATAGCCCTCTTTTGGGACCTGTGGAGTCAGAATTACATTTCAACAAGACCACAAGGGGCTTCTACTGCCCACGTCCAGACTGCCAATCACTGTCCTGAATTAAGCTTCAGAGAGATTCTGTGTTTGGGGCACAACAATCCATGCCTCTAAGTGAAAGTTCACTTATTACCGGATATAGGAGTCTTTGCTATTTATGAGGATGGGTCTTCCTATGGGGAAAGCCCATTAAGATATAATTTTGAAAACAGAATAAAGTATATAGAGCCATCAATGAAAAAAATAATATTGGTAATTTAACAATCACCCTGGGGAAAGTGCCGCGCTTCATTCCAGGAAGTGTTAGCTGAAGGGAAATACTCATTTGTTTCTCTTGTGATGAAGAACAACAAAAATACAAAGTGTACTAATGTGTTTACATTGTTTCAGCAATGGGTTTTATTACTCCAAAGTAATGTATTAAGTGTTGAATGAAAAATTGGTCATGAGCACGATAGAAAAATCAAAGCTCAGTTCACATGTATTCTTTTCAAAATAGTTCCATTCAACTGAAGGAGTTTTGTACTCACTGAACTTTAATCAACAAATTCATTTTATAGCACAATATGCTTTTAGTATTTTATTATGGTATTTTTGAAGTACAAAGAGGAAAACCTTTAAAACATAAAAAGAACATAAATTAGTATATCTGTCAAAATATCACAGTATATCTGTTAACATATTGAAGGAGGAAAATAGTCTTTTCAGATCAATTAGAGAAATGAGAGCACTCAAGGCTTATACGCTCTTGTGTTTGTAAACAGAACACAAGGTCTATTAATTTGATAATTCAATAAGCATGACCCAGAGCATCTTAGATATCAGAATTGTCTGTTGCTATGTCAGCATCATGGCATTTAGACAGCTGAAATTTTTTGCAGATTCCATTGTACCTTTTAATTATCTATATTTGCTTATGTTTTCTACACGTTGGCATGCATATATGTGTATATGTATTTGTGTGCATGCTCATGTATGTAGGGCATATGTGCATCGCCGTGACACATATGTGGAGATCAGGACACCTTGGAAGTCTGTTTCCACTTTCCACCTTGTTTCACCTTGCAGGGGCTCTTGTTTGCTACGGTGTATACCAGGCTTGCGCATGAGCTTCCTGGGATTTTCCTATCTCTGTCTATCATCTCCTTGTAAGTGTACAGGGATGAAAACACTCACACTACTGAGTCTGGCTTGATGTGAGTTCTGGGAATCTAAACTCAGGGCATCAGGCTTTCAAAGCAAGGATTTTCCTCACTGAGCCATCTCCCCAGCTCCTCTTTTGTTCTCTATCTAGTCCCAACCCAATATTTCAGAGTGTTTATTCTAATACCTCAGTGTAATGTTAATTTTCTTTAACAATTTTAAAGAGTGATTTGCATTAAACCTCCCATCATTTCTATTTGTCTATTATGCTAACAGAAGGCAAGACCACTCCAAGGGCCAAGTCAACATTAATGAATGGCTTTAACAAATGTTTTGTAGCCATTTAAGTGTGATGGTTATCAAAAACAATAGCAAAAAAGAAAACCCTTAAGAACACTCAAAATTACTCATATAAAGTTTTTCTATAGATTGTTTACAGTACAATGTTTTAATTAAACAAAAAAGAAAGCCTTAAATCTCTACAAATGAATCTAATTTTCATATTAAAAGTTAATGTTTTATAACTATTTTAATTAAATGTTAAAGTATTTATTATTGATCATAATATGTTGCCTTTAAATGTCAACATTTGGCATCCTTGCCTCTCAGCCAATTCAATTCATCTCTTCCAATTCTCCTACTTCTGATAGAGATGATTTCCAGGCAGGTATCCTGTTCAGTGACCAGCTCTAGCTACAGCAAGAAACTGTGGAAACCAGGTGCTGTCTTCTTGGTCAGGGTCCACCAGAATTCATGCCAAAATTATGTTCCATTAGAACTAGTAAGAGCAGAAGACAGTCATGGTCAAAACTTAGTGAAGAAATATATCTTCAACAAAAATTCATATTATATCCAATTTACAAATAGTTCAATAGTTTGTGATTTAATTTACATGTAAAATTGAAGTCATATCTGATAGAAATAATTGTGAGTGTGGGTAGGATAGATTTTGAGTATAAGCCACTTCATTATACAGCCATAATATAACTGAAACACATTTATTTTTGTAACGGGATTTAAAAAACAACCACATAGATTTGATGTTGCTGGTTAATTAGAATCAAAATTGAATGAGAAAGTATTCCTATCATGGTGGATACTCATAGTTAAATGAGCATGTTTAATTAAATCAGGCAGAAAAGGCAGCAGAGTCTTGCAAACAAACTGAAATGGAGTCCCAAATTTTCCAAAACCCTTTTCAGTTTATAGATTTTATTTAATGTCTAATTCATTTCAGAATTTCAATTTCACATTGATAACCTCGACTCAGCTAGTATTGCTTTTGCAGTTATCACTCAAAGGGGGAAATTTTTTCTTTTCAAATGGAAAACTGGCAGTGTATGCATCTAGCTTTTCCTGAGGTAACTGACTGTAAGTTTAAGGAGACAAGAAGAAGGGGAGAATTCCTGAGGATACATAGGTACAAATACAAAAGCACTTGCAAAGTGGTGAATTTAAATAGAGTTCATTCAGGTCCTTCTCCCACAGGCTCCCAGGAGGAGCACATGCAGGTGAAGAGAAGCATGAGACACATTTCCTGAAGCGACAAGTCATGTGCTGTGTGCAGGCAAAGCACCTGCCATGGCTATGCTTGTATCCCTGACATCTCAAATCATCTATCGACTGAATAATGTGGTTTTCAAACTCAGCTCCCCAGAGCCCCTCGGGCTAGGCTGCATAACATAGTATCCAAAATTCCACGCACTTATTTTGGCTTTGCTTTTGCTGTTTAGGACAAAGTGTTACTGTTTAGAATAAAACTAAATACCAGAAAAAAATTCATTATTAAGTTCAATAATAAATAATTTAAAAGTAAAGAAATTTGTACTTGGACTTTTACCAGCAATTTATGACCTTGTATTTCAATCCTCACCCTCTCTTTGACCTCATTTATTCTAATGTCATTTGGAAGGATGAAAATACCTTCAATGAAATGTATGATGTAATGATCTTATCAATGTGTGTGGTAGCTCTCTTGATATAAATGGACAATGGCTCTGTGTCTTGTGTCATAGTATCACAATTGAGAAATATGCAGGATGACATGTGTGAACCAGACATAGGTTCCCATTGTGTTAGGAAACCCCTGGAAATCCAAGCCTGCATCCCATTAGTTGTCTTATTTTCATTTCTAAAATGTGAGTCTTGCCATACTTCATATCAAAATATCAAGCAGTGAGCAAGGTTTCTGTGAGAGAACTTTCTGAATAAATGCCTACAGAAGGCATGGACCCCAGACATAAGCTATATCTCTGAGCTCAAGACGTCAACCTGAGGTTATACCAACAAACTTGTGTGCATTGCAAATGTAATATTTTAAAGAAAACCCTGCCTTATGCTAGCTCACGTTTATCCCATTTTTCCACTCTGCATATATAACAAAACTGCGGTCGGTAATAAACATTTTTTAAAAAAACTAAAAAAGTTTTTATACATAATACTTCCCCTCCCTTTGCTAATATTGATTTCTGGCTAGCTTTATCATAAGTTTGACCTTTAAACCTTTATATGATAAGTAAAAAGGAACTTTCTTAAGATTTTGAAGGTTTGGGTGACATTTAAATTGTTTTATTTGGTTGGTCTTGAATTTTCTTCTATAGCTGGAAATAAAAACAAAATGGTTTAATTAAAAAAAATCTTAAAATCCAGTAAGATTTTAAAGCATGAATCCAGATACTAAGGTAAGATGATTGAAGCCAGCCTGGGCTATGTAATGTCAAAGCCAGCCTGTTTCTAAAAATAAACAACCAAGGGGGGACAAAAAATAAAATAAAAAATCCCCATGAATCCAATTTTAAAGCCTTATATCTATAAAATCTCTCTCGATGATCTATTTCTCACTGGTTCAGCAAGATGCTTTAGGAAAAAGGCACTAATTATGGGATAGAGAGTCTGGATCTTTCTAGAAATTGTCTATTCACACAAGCAAGAAACCAAAGGCAAAGAAATCCATTTAAACTTGTTGAATGTAGCTTTTTTCCATCTTATCATCAAATACTTTTATTGATAAAATTATGTTTAACTCTGTTAGACTCCAGCAAAGTAGTAATTAAATACTGTCCTTTGGAAATACTTCCATGGCAATATTGAATATTCCTTCATGAAAAGAACAGTGCCCTGTATTGGATCTCATTAAAAATAAAAATTCTAATAGGCTTCAAAGTTAATTTCCATTGCTTGATGTTCATAATCTGAATACTTTATCAAACATGTTTATATTATAGACAAAACCCTATTGCTAATGTGAATATTTTAGACTGCTACCCAAGTTTTCAATTCTATGTTAGTGAAAATTGGGAAGTTCACAAATGCTTTAAATGTATAATTATTTCTACTGCTTGTTATTTTGATTACAAAAGTAAAATATAGATTTAGGTTCTTATATGCCTTTATTTCCTTCTTTAACATAATATATATGTGAAAGTTCAATAAAATTCTCATACTTCCTCTATCTGGGCCAAAGTTAAAGGCTATGCCCTCAGGAATTCTCTCCTCTTTTCTCTCTCTCTTTAAACTTATAGCCAGGTTAAAGGGCTCAGTAGTGCTTCACAAGACTGTTCTGACTTCAGACAAAGCTGCAAGACCAGGGATCCCCAGAACTACCTTCTCTCTAATTAGCTGGCTACATATTTGTAACTAAAGTTTTTACTGGGGCTTCATTGCAGAAGCACATTGATTAAATCACATAGTTGTAGTTGAACCTGTGCTTCTGCACCTGGATGTTATCGGCTATTACCAGGCTCAATAGTCCAACAATGTAATAATCACATGGTTGGTATTTCTACTGTGACTCCCTTCCAAATTGCTTCTTAAACTCATGGATGTTATGTGCCACTGTGAACATCAAACATAGTCCTATTTCTTAGAAAATTTCACAGTGTAGAAGCTACCTCCAATGAACCAAGAAAGATCAGCCAAACTCTTGAAACAATCTGAAGCTTTAGACCAGTAGATATTAAATGGCTTAGAATGAAGCTCCATAATAGTGACTAGCTAAGAAGTAGCCTTGAGAATGAGCTCATCTATAGCTGTACCTAGAGGAGTGTGAATGCTCTTGCTCATTGGAAGACTTCTGGTATGAAAATAAGGTAACAAGCCCCTCAGCGCTTCATCCAGATGTTTAAATTTTCTGAGAAAGTGGGTAAGTACTTAGTAGGTGTTGCTCTTTACCTTGCTACAACAAACCCCCATGATCATGGAGAGAAAAGCATGGCTCAAGCAGGGAGCTGCCTCATATCATCACGTATCAACAGAGGGATGCCAGTAGTACATTGTAGTTTGATTTCCTCAATAAATGGCTGTCAGCATTGAATGTGTAATTCGATTGAATGCTAAATATTGTGTCCACTTAGGAAGTATTTACAAAATAATATTTTTCTTTTTTTTAAGCCCATGATAAAATTTTAGCTAATTATACTGTGTCTGGGTGCAGTTATAGAGACATAATATATATTAAGTAGGAGAAATGTCTGAAGTTGCCTTTTAGATTATTCCAGATGTTTCATTCACACAGCTATCAGAACTAACCAATATTTTCCATGTGCTTCCAACTTGAATTCTTTAATCATCTACAGTGCACTTTTCAGCAGCATAATTTACTAATCGTGAAGGCTGTTGAAAGCTCCTTTATCTCCACATTCATAATTCAAAGGAATGAGGTGATGGCACGGGTCTCAAAGGCAGCATTGCTGTGCTTGCCACTTCAAGCTTGCTTGTGTTTGTGATTCAACTTGAAGCAGAGCTCAGAACACAATAGTCAGACTGAAAACATGTCAGAATTTGGAGTTTGATTTTTAAAACAATTGTGGGACTGCAGAGAGTCGACTCAGTCAAAGGCACTTACTTACAAAGCTTGATGGCCTGGGTTCAATTCCCCATTAATCATATAAGGCCAGATGCCCAAAGTGTCTGGAGTTCATTAGCAGTGGCAAAAGACTCTAGTGTGCTCATATGCCCATTCTCCTTCTGTCTCTTCTCTCTCTCTCTCTCTCACTCACTCACTCTCACTCTCGCTCTCTCTCTCTTGCTCTCTCTCTCCCCAACCTTTATCTTTCTCCCCTTGCAAATAAATTAAAATATTTTAAAAGGAATCAAAATAAAAGAAGTTGACATTTGATTTGAGGTGTCAGATTCAGTGTTGAATTAGAAAAACTTTTAGCATCCTAATTGTGAAGTCATTTATTTTATTCTGGCATTTTCACAAACTATAAATTGCTATCAGTTTGCCAGCCATTTATTTAGCCTTAAAACACTTGACATGTTGGTCTGCATTTCTTTCCCCCATGATTGCTTGATGTTAATTAACATCAAAAAATGATCTTAATAGAGAAGACAAGGGAATGCTTATCTGGCAGATCACTGGTAGCATTAAGAATTTTAATGGTGTTAAATAAACATGACAGACAATTATTGAAAGTTGTTACACACTGGAAAATAAAAACTGGATGTAGAGCAATACACTCTTTTGTTATTTTGTCTTTATTTCAGTTTCTATGTTGTATCATTTAACAGTTTAATAGATTGAGTTTTATTTGAGAGATGTTTTCTGGAATTGACTGCTGGAAAATTAGACATAAAAGTTTTATACCTTCTTCCTCAGTAATACAAAGTCTGAAGTCATGCATGTTAAATCTCATTAACACCAAAATAATTCAACAGAAAGATAGAAGTCACATTGATCTGTCATTCCATGTAGCGATGGGAAGTATATGATTCTCTTTTAAAATACAATTATTAACTGATAAAACTTAGAGGTTTTCTTTTGATAGTCATTTAGTAATTTCTCAGACTGTAAAAATCTGATGACTCTAGAAACATTTCAAAAACATGTTACTTTGGAAATACTAGTGGTTTTTTTTTTTTTTTTTTGCCAGAGTCATTGTCAAAATTTTTTATTCATTATGTTACCAGTCAGTTCTGGATATTTCTAGGTTCTTGGCATCTTATTCAAAGAATTGAAGAAATGCACAGAAACAGTGAAGCAGCAAGAAACTTTGTTAAGAGCAAAGTTAGAGTAAAGGTTTGAGATGTTCTTCCAAAGGGGCAGCTGGCCACTGGAGTAGAGAGTGCCTCACTGAGGGCTTTGGTTATTGGCTGGGCTTCTTTTTATGGTATTTTTGTGTTTCTGAACTTGGACAGGCAGCCTTTGCAAACATGTGCTTTTAACCACTGAGCAATATCTCCAGATCTTCATAGGACTTTTACGAAAGGATGAGTTTGCTTAGGTGGTACTCTGGTTTGATGGACAGATTTGTCTGAGTTATATTTTCTCTACTGAAGATACTCCTTCTAGTGATGCATCTAATTCTAATCATATGTTCACCCACCTAAGCCTTGGGGAAAGATGGTAAATAGAGATTCTTGTCCCAAAGACTCACTTAGAGGACACAGTTTGCCTTACTGTTCATGCACCCAAAACTAGTCTAGTCTGGATGGCCTCTTGCTGTGCAATCCTAGGTCTGTCTTAGAACGTATTCACATGGGTGTTATCAGGAATAGTGGTTACTAAGGCAAGAAAAGTCTAGTTGTGTGCAGCAGTGCAGCTCAGTGGGGGTTCTGAGGCTTACAGTAGGCTTCTCTGTACACTGTTCACTTCTCAAGCCAAGTCATGTCCAAGGTGACTAAATAATTCTTTACTCTTGGCTGCCTCAATGGTACTTTATTTTTATATCTAAGCTATTTGGAAGTGGAATGTCATTGATTTGGAAATGACATTAGACATTTTTACAGTGCTATCCCATCATTGCTCTCCCAACAATTACTATTAAGACATAATTACTGACCTAATAGAAAGTCACATTTTTAGACATATGTGGTAGTTTGATTCAAATGTGGACAATGAATGCTAGGTCCCCAGCTTGAGGCAATGGAGCCTTGCTTGAGGAGGTCTGTTGGGGGCAGGCTGAGGGGTATTATAGTGAGCTCCCCCTTTCCAGAGCTCAGCTCGTGCTCTTGCTGCTGTTTTCCCCCAGCTGCAGCAAGATGATGTCCAGCCTCTGCTCTTGCATACGTTCTCCCCCATCCTGAAGCTTTCCCTTGAGACTGTAGGCAAAATAAACTCTTGTCTCCATCAGCTTCTTTCGTCACATGTTTTGTTCCAGCACCACAAAAGTAACAGCATATCATGCTATTTGAATAAATTTATTTACTAGCTGTGGTGTAGGAAAAAAGTAAATGGGGTTGGATAGAAGTTTTATTCAAAGTATTGCACGAATTGTTTCTCCACTTTAAAGCATAATTGAAGTCAAATTTAAGCCAATCACTACAATTTATTACAAGAATAGCTAAGCTCTAAAATGTTTTAATAGACTTTATTGTAAAGTAGCCCTTCAATTCTTTGCTGGACTTCCTGCTGAGATTTTATCAGTACTTTAGAAGTTTTCTTCAAAATCAGAACCTTCGAAACAGCATTGCAATTTTTCTGTCTTTAAAGTTTCAGAGCTATCAAAGCCCCACCCACTGCCTCTGCCCTCCAGATCCCTGAGACAACCCTCCTTGTGAGAACTCTTAACTGCGCTCTGCTCTTCCTACCAAAAGCATGGTCCTCCTTTACAAGATCACTCCATGCTTCACTTATGATGTGTGATATAACATGCATCTGTTCTTTCTGACACATCAATTTCATTGCTAGGAATGTACCCATCAAAAATATTCTTAAACCTGGGACTGGAAAGATGACTCAGCAGTTAAAGGCACTTGCTTGCAAAGCCTGTTGGACTGAGCTCTATTACCAAGCCACACACCTAAGCTGGATGCAAAAAAGCATCTGATGTTAGTTTGCAGCAGCAAGAGACCCTGGCATGCAGATAAACACAAACACACACACACATGCAACTAAAAAAATAAAATAAAATATGTATATACTTAAACTTGCCTAAATATCTGTGGTAAAATATGTTCTACAAATTCTATTAATCCCAAA
>PVHP010028601.1:0-23076 GCA_004024765.1 Zapus hudsonius | reverse complement strand
CCCCTCCCCTCCCCTCCTCTCCTCTTATCCATCTGACTTCTCATCCTTTAATACCTTCTCAAGTCCAAGCTCCTAGATTCTTGCTCAGCCTGAACTCTTTTTTTTTTTTTTGAGGTAGGGTCTCGCTCTAGTCCTCCTACCTCTGCCTCCCCAGTGCTGGGATTAAAGGTGTGTGCCACCACGCCTGGCTAGCCTGAACTCAATCCACATACTGAATTCCTCTCTGTATTATTAATTTCATTTTAGATAATTTTCAACTTTATCATTTCAAATGGGTTGGGAGTGAATTTTTGAGCTCTGTGAGAAAAAGCACTTCCATAGCTATGGAGTAGAAAAGAAAATCACCTTTTTCACAAAAGAAAATCAGTGAAAAAAAAACCATTGTTGGGTGTGGTAGTGCATAACTGTAATCCCAGCTACTCAGAAGGCTATGACAGGATCACTTAAGCCCAGGAGTACAAAACCAACCAGGGACTCCTGAGATATTTAATAAAGGACTTGAACAAGAAACGTGGGAGGGCCAGGCATGGTGGTGCACACCATTAATCCCAGCACTTGGGAGGCAGAGGTAGGAGGATTGCCATGAGTTCAAGGCCACCCTGAGACTACATAGTGAATTCCAGGTCAGCCTGGACTAGAGTGAGACCTGAAAAGACCTACCAAGGTCTTTTTCTCGGGAGAGCGTACCTCAGGACTCAAACAATCACACCAGCAGATGCAAAAGCAAGAGGAGTTTTATTCTTCGGCTGCGCCCCAAACAGACAGATGAATGTCCAGGCAGGAGAGCCCCGAAGAACAAAGGAACAGGGTATATATAGACAAAAACCACAAAATTATAATACAGTTCAGACCATAGGACATGTTATATTTCCATTGGCTCTTTTGCTCTTTGTCCCTATCTGTATACTCCCGATTGGTCACCTTATTGGAGCCTGAAATTTGCATCTATATCTCATTCTAGGGTCAGCCCACATTCCGGGAATAGTCATACGCTACCTTATATGGAGTGTTTGGTCTTCTGCTCATTCCCTGGAATTTATGACTAAGTCCTTTTTAAAAGGGGAGGGGACTATTAGGTCATTTTTTGTAACCAGGAGTCAGTTTTATAAAATGGATTCTCCATTGCTTTATAAAATGGATTCTTCAACCCTACCTCAAAAAACCAAAAAAAAAAAAGAATCTTGAGGGCTAGAGAGATGACTCAGCAGTTAAAGTGTTTTCCTGCAAAGCCCAAGGACCTGGGTTTGATTCTACAGTACCCATGTAAAGCCAGATGACACATGCATCTGGAGTTCATTGGCAGTGTCTAGAGGTGATGGTGCGCCCATTCTTTCTTTATTTGCCTTTTTCTCTCTCAAATAAATAAAAATAAATAAAAAAATAAAATATATATATATTAAAAAATCTTAGAATCTTGGAAGTAACAATATACAGTTCATCCTGAGAGTGGATAATTTTACATTTTAAATGTAAAAAACAAAGAAATAATAGTGTTTTCAAAAGCAGCCTCTTTCAAGGTTCCTTTTTCATTAGGACTTAAGTAGTGATGAGTGTTGGCACCAGGGGACTATTTGCACATAGAGATGTCATTGTTTTAAGGATCAAAGTGCTGATGATCTATTCTGCCCTATGACTTGGGCCGGCTGTCCTGTACTTTATCATTCATTTTTGTCTGTTTTGAGACAGAGTCCCATTTTGTCTAGTCTTGTCTGGAACTCATTATGTTCCCAAGCTGGCCTTTAACTCACAGCAATCCTCCTGCTTCAGCTTCCCGAGTACTGGGATTATAGGCTTACCCATTATGCTCAGCTACCTTAATTATTTCTTATTTGTTTTGAGGCAGGGTCTCAGGTATCTTAGTTTGGCCTTAACCTTGCTGTGTAGCTGAGAATGACCTTGAACTTCAGCGCATCTTTCCTCTTCTCAAGTGCTGGAATTATGTACTCTCACCATCATATCCAGTTTCTATATACATTTTAAATCAACCCAACACTATTTATTGAAAGTTCATCCTTTCTCCACTGTACTACAGTGAAATTTACTTATTTATTTATTTATACATACATACATACATACATACATACATACATACATACTTAGGGATTTTAGCCAGAGCTTTATGCATGCTAGGAATGCGATCTACCACTGATCTGTATACTCAGTCCCTTTTAATTTTTTCATTTTTTTCAGGTAAAACAGCAGATTCTATTTATTGATTTGCAAGCAGAGAGAGACAGAGAAAAGAGAGACAGACTGAGTATGGGCATGCCAAGGCCTCCTGCCACTGCAAACAAACTCCAGATGCATGTGTCCCTTTGTGCACTTGGATTTATATGGGTACTGGGGAATTGAACTTAGGTCATTAGGCTTTGCAGACAAGTGCCTTAACCACTGAGCCATCTCTACAGCCCCAGTTCTTATTTTTATGTTTTGATTTTTCGAGATAGGGTCTTACTCTAACCCTGGCTGACCTGTAATTCACTATGTAGCCTCAGGGTGGCCTCGAATCTCATGGTGATCCTCCTACCTCTGCCTCCCAAATGCTGGGATTTAAAGGCGTGCACCACCACGCCCGGCATTTTTAATGTTTTGAGCTACATTAATTTCGATGTGTAAACCACCCACAGCCAGCACTGTCAGGAGCCCAGGACACTGTGCAACAGGTGCTAAGGAGCAGGGCATCAGCTCCCAGCATCCCTGAAAGGTGGAGTAGCCAGAGCCCCTGTGAATGGTACAGGAGTTGAAACTGAGCCCTATGCTTTGTTCATCTTACACATTAAATTCTAGTTAGTTGCTAGCAACTTAAAAATACATTTATCTCACAATAACCTATAGATTTCTGACATCAGACCTGCATCCCCACATTACCAAACAGCCTTGGCACCTTTGGATAGGGATTTATTTGGGCATAATCCCTACTGTACTCTATTATACTCCAAGGCATGTTACCATTATCAACCAGATTACAAACCATTTCTCTTGTCACAAAACTATGTCTTTATCCAGTCTCCAGCAAGAGTGGTCAGGTATGGTAAAATATCACTGCTCTGTTTCATGCATCTATCTCACTGGCCCTTGCAGGCATCCGAGATGAGAGCTCTGAACTAGCCCACCCTTCCATTCATCTGGCACAGGGAAGACAGGGCAAGACTATTCCACATATACCCTCTCTGTGTAGCCATACAACCCAAGCCTGAGCTGTTGCTTCTTGAGAAGTTTTCAATTTATCCCAAAGTACATTAAGCAAAGTAGGTACCAGGCTTTACTGGGGTGAGAGGCTGTGAGGCAAGAAGACAGACAGAAAATGTGGTGCTGCTCTGCCATCTGGTGGCCACAAGACAACCCTGCAGGCCATGAGGTTTTTGATCTCCATTCCAACCTGAGTGCCAAGCCAAGTGTTTATAGCTTCTCCCTTTGCACAATCTTTCTGATGTCTCGTCCTCCTCTCTTGGGTATTCCAGCACTCAACTCGTCCCCAGCAGAGCTGAGTCCCTCCCAATCCAGACATTCTCCATATCTGTCTGCCAAAGCAGCCTCACAGTATTTGTTTCAGGGAATAATCCGTGGAGGTGAAGGAGGCCAACTCCCAGATCCTGGGGGTCAGGTAGTACACTTAGGTGAGAATAGAGTAGGCAGGACCTGTCATGGACGATGCTGCTACTGAACAGCTGGTGTGGCCCATTTCTTCAAAGCAGGAGAGCTGGACTTTTAAGTTTCAAGGCTGTATCAAATGCATAAACTACCCAGGCCTATAAGACCTTGTTGGGAGGTTAGTCCAGGCCAGGGCCCTGATTTGAGAGCTCTGTTCAGGCAGCACGGCTGACAGAACATTCCAGGTGGTGGACATAAGTCAGTGGTTTGCAAAGTGTTGTTTATTGAGTAGTTTGTAGCCTTCACCATGTGTGATCCAGTTGGCCTTCACTGCCTTGATGTCACTCGTGAGGTTCTGGATCAGGCAGATACCACAGATCTGTGGTCAAGTTGTCCTGCAGCCACTTCTCAAACTGGCCCACACAGCCTCTGGTGTGGATGGAGCCTTGCTGTTCCAGCTCCAGTTTGAGCCAGATGTCATAACCACACTGGGTGTTGAGGACATCTTCCACAGGATCCCTGACCCAGCAGGAAAAGAGCACCCCACATCACTTCTGGCTTGGGTTCAAGTCAGTGCAGTTGAAATAGATATTGAGGTTCCAGTCAACGGGTTCTCAGGCTCTGCAACAAGACCAGTATTCTGAGCAAAGTCAATAAGGTTCTGGAGGTCAATGTCGTCCTGGTACGCTTTGACATTGTTGTTGATGAAGAGGCTGAGCTGGTCTCAAATCTAGTCCTTGAAGGCAAAGTTCAGGATCCCTGTTGTCAACTCCAGGAAGAAGATGAGGCTGACAAACACAGAAAAAAATCTTGAGCAGAAAGGGGTTCTCTCAGAGAGCTCCAATGTAGCCAGTGAAGCCCAACACTGACATGATGCCCCCAACTACCACAAACAGCCACACGGGGTCGAGGCCGCCTAGATCTGTCAGTGCTGAGATGTTGGAGAGAATAGCAGAGAACAGTGCTCCCGGCACCTAGAAGATAATGTTGAAGCCAAACAGGAAGTAGTGAAGTGCTGGTGTTTGCCATACATGGTGAGCGGATGCCCGCCGCAGATTAAGCAGTCCGGAACCAGAGCTAGGAGCTGGGCTTAGCCCTCCTCTGGCTGCCCTGGGCTATAGCCACCCAGGCCTAGCCCGGTGGATTTGTGGATGCGGCTTCATGGCCACCCCTGGCCAGCCCCAGTTCTTTTTTTTTTGTTTGTTTTTTTTTGAGGTAGGGTCTCACTGTAGCCCAGGCTGACCTGGAATTCACTATCAAGTGGTTTTTTGTTTGTTTGTTTTTTCCCCCAGTTCTTAATCTGGTTCCTCAAAGAGCTGCATGGGATGGGACTGAGACAGAAGAGAATATAAACATTGGGTTCTGCCCCCTGAACTTGAGGGGAGATCCTTACTCAGGGAGAGGCTTAAAGACTAGAAGGGAACAGGATGAAAGCAGGGGTAATGGGAGACAGCAGAGGCCAGAGAATACAAAGCTGGTGGGTCAAGAGGGAGCAGGACAAGAGGAGTGGAGAACATTTCCTATTGCCGTTTACGTCCCCTTAAATAAAGTGGAGTGTAGATCACTGTGGAAAGAGAACCAAAGGCCAGAGCACCCACCCCAGGCCAACCAAACCTTCCATACATAATTACAGCACAAGGATGTCCAGGAGAATGAGAAGAGCTGTAACTCTCAGAAGGCAGTGGGGTGACAAGCCCAAGAGAAAAAGAGGGACAAAACTCCACCTTGTAATCAGAGCCACTGGGGTGCAAGAGACTGCCATTACTAACTGTCATTGCCAAGAATCATCCCTGTGGTAACAAGAGGCAAATTAGGACAGGGCCTGAGAGGGCACCCCAGAAAGATTTGGTAGAAGTGACAGAGACCCCAGCTGGGCCTAACTGGAGGCAAGAGGCTCCAGACTTGGTCATAGCTACTCCAGGAAATGCAGCTGCCCCATGCACTGTGGCTGTCCTGGCCATGTAGGGATCAGCAGCTGACAAGGAGTCAGGGGAATCAAGGCACTTTCTGAAAAATAAAGGGGGGGGGCAGGGCTGTGGTACTTTTGTCAGTCCTGCTCTTGAATTAAACTATAATTAAAGTTTAGGTACTTTATTACAGGTATTTATATGTGGTAAGTTAAGTCCTTCAGCTGGGTTCTTCTAGATTTTCTTGAATATTTTTTACATTGTTGTTTTATTTTTTGCAACAGAGTCTTTTTATGTAGTACAGGCCTGCTCAGGAAAAAAAAGGTGGGTCATTCCATCCAGATCCAGACATAGGTCAGAAGTAAGCATCCTGTTGGGCCTCAGTTGGTGAAGGCAACTCCACATCATGGGGTACTGGGGGCTCACCCATCTATTTGCCTTTTGAAGCAGGGAAAGCTTCCTGCCTTGGCCCTTCTGCTTCTGCCATACCTTCTTCTGTGTTTATTATTTTTGCTCTTTTTCATCCTGCTCATGGTTAACAACCTGTCCATTTTACTGTATGTTTATACCCATAGATTAGTGCTGCTATCAGCATAGAAGTTTGGGATATGGCATAACCGTTCCACTCATAAGCTCCCAACAGCCATAGTTTCCTGCCCAAAACTGAGCTGGGCAACATTCTATCATGGATGTGGGAGGGGCTCCTGAGTCCCCTATCTGCCTTAGCCACCCAGGTATGAGTAGGACTTGAGTAGTCTGAATTCAGGCTAGAACGTTTACATTTTTTATTAAGATATGAAGGTAAGAGGTTAGAATGTTTTCTTTGACAATTTTAAATACCATAGTTTAAAAATAGGCACGGTATATGTGCCACCATTTAAACTCTTCCTTTGGATCTCATAAATCTAGGGATTTGTTAGTTTTTGAGTAACTATAACATTTTTACTTTAATTTCATTTTCAGTCTTAAATACTTGACTCAGATTTCTTTCTTTTAGTGCTGGGATTGAACCTACGTCCTGGCATATACGAGCCATTGAGTTGTATCTCCAGCCCATTGTTTGAGTCTTTCTTTTCAATCTTTTTACTTGGGCCGGGTGTGGTGTTGCACACCTTTAATCCTAGCACTTGGGAGGCAGAGGTAGGAGGATCACTGTGAGTTTGAGGTCAGCCTGGGACTACAGAGTGAGTTCCAGATTAGCCTTGACTAGAGTGAGACTCTACCTCAAAAATATAAACACAAACAAGCAAACAAAAAAATCAACCTTTTTTCTTTCTTAATAATAATAATAATAATAATAATAATAATAATAATTGGTTTTTCAAGGTAGGGTCTCACTCTAGCCCAGACTGACCTGGAGTTCACTATGTCGTGAACCTCCTACCTCTGCCTCCAGAGTGCTGGGATTAAAGGCATGTGGCACCATGCCTGGCTCTTCTTTCTTAATTAAAAAAAATGTTTATTTATTTATTTGCAAGGAGAGAGAGAGAAAGGAAGGAGGAAGAGGAGGAGGAAGGAGGGAGGGAGAGAGGAAGGGAGGGAAGAAGGCAGAGAATGGGTGTGCCAGGGCCACCAACTGCTGCAAAAGAGCTCCAGATGCATGCATGCACCACTTTATGGAGTGAGCACTGGGGAATCAAACCCAGGTCATTAGGCTCTTCAGGTAAGCACCTTAACTGCTGATCCATCTCTCCAGCCTACTTTCTTTTTTTAAAAAAAATTTAGTTATTTAATAATTTGCAGAGAGAGAAAAGAAACAAGAGAGAATGGGTGTTCCAGGGCCTCTAGCCACTGCAAACGAACTCCAGGTGCATGCATTACTTTGTGCATCTGGCTTTACATGGGTACTGGGGAATTGAACCTGAGTCATTAGGCTTTGCAGGCAAGGCCTTAACTGTTGAGCCATCTCTCCAGCTCTCCTCTTTCTTTTTTCTGTGAATCTGGGATGGAACCCAGGGCTTCATGCATTTGAGGCAAGCATTCTATCACAGAGCTCTATGCATAGCCCTTAGGAATTTCTAATGTTCACATTGTCCAAGTAGCAAATAGGAACTTGGGCTGGAAAGATTTCACAGTAGTTAAGGCATTTGCCTGCAAAGTTTAATGACCTGGGTTCAGTCCCCAGTACTCACATAGGGCCAGATGCACAAAGTGATGCGTGCATCTGGAGTTCAAAGGCCCTGGTGTACCCATACTCTCTCTCTCTTTACCTCTCTCTCTCTCTCTGTCTCTCTGTATCACTGCTTGCAGATAATTTTTTGTAGTTTTTTTCGTTTTTCATTTCTTATTCTTTTCTTTCATTAAAAATGTTTTTAATAAAAGAAAATAGGAATTTATAAAAACTACAGGAGGGCCGGAGCGATGGCTCAGCGGTTAAGGAGCTTGCCTGCAATGTCTGACCCAAGTTTGATTCCCCAATACCACATAAACCAGATGCACAAAGTGGTTCATGCACTTGGAGTTTGTTTGCCATTGCTGGAGGCCCTGGCATGCCCATTCTCTCTCTTCTCTCTGCTTGCAAAAAGAGAAAGAAGAAAGAAAAAAGACAAAAAGAAAAGGAGATAGAGAAAGGAAGACAGACCTACACGAAAGCCACTACTTCTTATGGATGGAAAAATATTTAGAATAAGTGATAAAAGCTTCAGCCATTTAAAAAAAAGCCTCTATAATGTCCTAGACAACTAGACTAAGACTTTGTTCTGTGTGTATTAAAGCTACATTTTAAAATTTCCATAGATTGTGGGTGGTGGTGGGGATGTATGAAGTCGGCTCATTTCAATGATGCCTTTGTATAAAGGTGTTTATTTGTAGGTTCTCAAAAATGAGAGGTATTTCTCCCTCTCTCTTTTTTTGTTTTGGTTTGTTTTGATGCAGTGTTTCTAGCCCATACTGACCCAGAACTTACTCTGTAGCCCAGGTTGACCTTAGTTAAGGCGCTTGCCTGCAAAGCAAAAGGACCCGAGTTTGATTCCCCAGTACCCATATAAAACCAGATGCACAAAGTGATACATGCACCTGCAGCTCATTTGCAGCGGCAGGAAGCCTTGGCTTAACCATTCTGTGTCTGCCTCTTTATCTTTCTCAAATAATTAAACAAATAAAATATTTCTTTTTTTTTTTTTTTTAAATATGGAACGCTTCACGAATTTGCGTGTCATCCTTGCGCAGGGGCCATGCTAATCTTCTCTGTATCGTTCCAATTTTAGTATATGTGCTGCCGAAGCGAGCACTAAACAAATAAAATATTTCTTATTTTTTTTTAAAGAAACTGACTAAACTACTGCTCTGTGGTAGTGAGTTGGTGACAAATATCCAGGTGGCTACAGATATCAGAGAGATCCATAGGAGAGTTGAAGAAGAGGAGATAAAACGTCAGAGGTAAGGTGACCACTGCTAGGCATTTTGGCGGATACGAGCATGCTCTCCTCTGTGAGTTCTCCAGTTGTCCTTAATTATCAAAAACATATTTCTCCAACTTATTCTGGTAGAATCTTCTTTCTCACCCTTGTTCGTTCACCCTCTTTCCTTTTGCCCACTCTCCCTATCTTCTTCTTCCCTCCCTCAAGTGTTGCACTGTTCATCTGAACCAAGCTGTGTGAGTACAGAATAAACAAAATGTGTCCCCTGTTTCTGACTAATTCGGAAACACCCAACCATAATTTGTTCTAAAGTAAAGATATGTGTAAAGAGATGTGGAAGCACACTCGAGGATGCCTTTGAGTCTTTCTGTAGAGATTAAAATTCCAGGCATGGTGACATTTGAGTTGGGCTGTGAAAGACAAGTAGCAGTTTGAGCTGTTGAAGTGTGGACATTTTAGGCAGAGGGAACATTTGAACAGAGATATGAGACCTCGTGATGTGCTTGAGAGTGGCGTGTGCTGCTTGAATTTCTTGGAGACATACTTGGAGTATCTGCTTCTGAATCAAATGGTGTCAACGGCCCAGAGAATGACTCATGCAAGAGCAGCTTGATGAATAACATGAGTTTAATAGGAGCTATTTATAGTGCTTTGGATAACTACAGAGGTCTACAGTCACTTGAAGTCACCAACTCTCTGGCAACCATATTTCTATTTTATAGAGCTCTAAATGAAAATTGATTTAAAACTAGTGTTATATCAGCAGAGGTGACTACAGGTTCATAAGGCACAGCCAAAAACACACTGAGAAAGTTACAAGTTTCTGTGTACTCAGTTTTCTTGTCCTTATGAGGTATTCTTCTGTCCGAGCATGGGGAGAATGCCTTATTTATCTGTAGTCTAGCATGTTGACCCATTAAATGCTGGTTTGCTGCAAGATAGAGTTAATCTGGTGAGGATCTGAAGGACTAGCCTCACTGCAGCATGACAGTAGAGATAGATGAAGGCTGGTGGGTGAGAAAAAAAAAAGGAGGAGGCTGAAAAAAGTCAACTGAGGAGCCCTAGGTTTAAGTCAGTAAGGACAACCAGACCCACAGACATTTGGAGTAGAGAGTGAGATCCTGATTAAAAAAAACCTATAATCCCAGCATTTAGGAAGGCTGAAGTAGGAGGAATTCCACGAGTTTGAGGCCAGCCTGGGCTATAGAGATTGAATTACAGGTAAGTCTGGGTTAGAGTTAGGCCCTGATTTAAAGAAAAACTCCAACAAAACAAAATGAAACAATCCAAACCAGAGCTGCACAGATAGTTTGGTCAGTAAAGTGTTTGCCTTGAAAGCATGAGGACATTGGTTCAATCTATAGAACCCACCTAAAAATACTGGACTTCATGGAATGCACTTGTAATTCCAGTACTGGGGAGGCAGAGACAGATGGAGCCCTGGGGCTCCATGGCCATCCAGTTAGCCTAATTGGTAAGTAACAGGCGAATGAGAGATCCTAATGAAAGATGGACGATCCTGAGGAATGACATCAGAGATTTGTCATCTGGCTCCCATATGCACACACCCAAACACATATGCAACCATATCCCAAGTGAACATACACATACACACATGCACACAGAAAAAAACTAAACCAAATAATAATGACAAAAATCTCCAAAAGAAAAATTATAATATGTACTATGTACCTATGATGGTTAAATTTTGTTGTCAACTTGACCTGTTTAGTAATCTTGGTTGGGTCTCTGAGGATGTTCACAGGAAGGAGCCCTCTCAGTAAGGGGCAGTATGTAAGGAGGCTCAGGGAAACTAGAAACAAACATCCCTTCCTGGGAGGGCAGTGCAGGAAGAAAATTCCAGAGACTCAGGAAGTCAACAAACCTTGGAAAAGGTTGCATGTTCCTGCCTTAAGTCTATATAAAGGGGAAGGAAATCTCTCTTCCCCCTCCCTATTTTCAGGTGTGTGTGTGGTGTTGGTGATGGTTTTTCTCTGTTTTTTTTTTAATTAATATCTTTATTGTCCAAAATTAGATACATTGTATTAGCAAAGATTATGTTGGTATCTCCATTTCTCTCCTCCCTGTCCTCAATCCACTGGGTATCCTCCTCAGTGGGCATACTGAATCAACCCATGGGGTACGGGGTTATAGATAGTATAGGAGTCAGCCAGGTCTCTTCCCCTTTAGTGTGTTGTCACTGAAGGGGCGATGTCTCTGGATATTCTCCCCTGCCATGGCTCTTACACTCTTTCCGGCCCCTTTTCTGCTTAGCTCCCTGTTTAAGACTGCTTTATTGTTGAGGTCTTAAGGGCCTCTGTACTTCTGCTTTAGGTTATATCGGAACTCATTGATGTCTGTTTTGCTGACTTATCCTGGGTTGACTGATTAGCTGTGGTGATAGGTCTCTTGCTTATCCCCTCACTCTCTCAAAGGTCTCATTTGGGGCCTACACGTTAAGCCTGGGGTGGTTCATCTCTTGCCAGGATGTCAACCCTCCTCCTGTAGCTCAGTGGTGGAGTTGGAATGACCGTGTCTCTCTCACTGCCTTCTGAAAAATATAAACAGAATCTCCATCAGAGGGTGAGATCAGTATGGGTTAAATGAGACACACATTTCTAATTTGGCAAGATTCTATTGGGATTAGTCTCTCTCTAGTTCTCTAGTAATGGGAGTTTCTCCTTGGGGGCCCAACTTTTTGGTTCCCATAGGATTTTGCCCTGAGTCCCAATTTCAGTTAAGGGCTCCTTGACACTGAGTGGATTTCTTGGCCAATTTGAAAGCTGTTGACTACCAACCACCCTAGGTTTTGGCACCTCTGTTGCCCAAGAGATCATTTCTTGGCTCGCTGATCTCTCCCAGAAGGCAGTGTGTTCAGCCTTCTCATGGCAATAGTCTGTATTGTATATCAGTGGTCTCTGCTTTCTCCAAATATTATCGACCAATTTCCCCAGGCTGCTTATGTAGCACCTTCCAGCACTGCATATGCTAACATCTAGGGCCTGGTTACCATTCTGGATCTTGCAGGGACTCTCGATGTTGTGCAATGACTTTCTGTGGATTCTTCTGCAATATAGGCCCTTACCTTTGGTCTGGGGTGGGTATTCAAGAGCTTTGACAAAATCCTGTCTTGTTTTAGGGACCTTGTGGGTCTCTTTGTTCAACAGCTCAGTGTGGGAAGGAACCAATGACTGGGACAGGGAGTTCCAGGTTTGATCAATACTTCATGGGGTTAGGCTTCCTCCCATTCCATTCATGGCACCTCTTACTTGGCAATACTCACTTCTTCCTCCAGAGTTTACTGTATGGAAGTAAGGATTTTATGATTATGATTCATTATTGGTTTAGCTTACTGTATAAGTCATCCCACCCTCCCCTTTCTCCCTCCCCCATTCCTTCCACCCCTTTTACAGCCTCTCATTTTGCCTGTCAGGTTTGCTTAGAGTTTAAACTTGACCTGGTTAGGAACCACATATGAGGAAGAATATGTGGTGTTTGACTCTCTGTTTTTGTGTGAGTTCGCTAAGTAGGATCTGCTCCAAGTCTTTCCACTTTTCTTTAAATTTCATTATGTCATTTTTCCTTTCCACTGAGTAAAATTACATCGTGTAAATGTACCACAGCTTTGATATCCATTCATCCAGGGGTGGGCATTTGGATTGATTCCAGTTCTTGGCTATTATGAATTGAGCTGCTATAAACATGGTTGAGCAAATATCTCTGTGCTGAGGTGAGATATCCTGAGGGTATATGCCTAGTAGAGGGATAATTGGGTCCATTGGTAGCTCTATGTCCATTCTGTTCACGAGTCTCCATACTGCTTTCCATAGTGGTTGAATGAGTTTGCAATCCCACCAGCAGTGAATGAGGGTTCCTTTTCCCCACATCCTCGCCAGCAACTATTGTTGTTGGATTTTTTGATAATTGCCATTCTGACTGGAGTAAGGTGGAATCTCATTGTAGTTTTGATTTGCATTTGATGATTAAGGATGATGAGTACTTCTTAAGTGGAAATTGGCCATTTGTGTTTCCTCCTCTGTGAATTCTCTGTTGAGATCAATGCCCCATTTTGTGAGGGGGATATTTGATTTTTTATTATTTTTTTTTTTGAGTTCTTTGTAAGTTCTAGATATTAGACCTCTATCTGAATTATAGCTGGCAAAATCATCTCCCAGTTTAATGGTGGTCTGTTGGCTCTGAGTATGGTATGTTTGTCTGTACAGAAGCTTTTAAGCTTGATGAGGTCCCATTGGTTAAGTGATTGTTGCACTTCCTGGGCTACTGGAGGTTTTCTGAGGAAGTTTTTCCCCACTCCTATCTCGTGGAGAGTTCTTCCTATTTTTTTTTCTAGGGTTTTCAGGGTTTCAGGTCTTATGTTGAGATCCCTAATCCATTTGGAGTTGATCTTTGTGCATGGTGAGAGGAGTGGGTCTATTTTCATTTTTTCACAATTATTTATCCAATTCATCCAGCACCATTTGTTGAAGATGCTATATTTATGCCAGCGAACATTGTGTACCTATGGGAGGGAGGAGGGCAACAGGAGAGTAGAGGCCTGTAGGAGGGAAGGGGGCCACAGGTACCTATGGGAGGGAGGAAGGCAGTGGGAGTGCAGGGGTCTATGGGAGGAGGAAGGCAGGAGCTTGGGTGTAAGGCAGCTGGAGCGTGGGGATCTATTGCCTTTTCTCTTTCTGCTTGGACCTATGAAAGGGGGCCAGCCTTTTTCGCCTTTATGGAAATTGTGCTGGATCTGTAACTTCAATAAATCCTTTCCTCCCATAAATTGTGCCTGGTTTAGAGGTTCATTCCAGCGATGTATGGCTGACTATGACAGTACCCTAGCTTAGAAGTTGGAGTGAGGAATAAGAATAAGAAAAAAGATAACAGAAAGTTAAATTGTGGGTCCTTTCATTAAAGGGGTTTGTGCTCTTGTTTGGAGATAATCATATTAGATGTACAGTCTATTAAAATTAGGATACATTCATGCATTATTGTGGTCCTAGACTTCATTTTTCAGAAGGGCTCCTATCTCAGCTCTAATGCCTTCTCACCCATTTTTAGTGTACTCTGTCAGAGGACTTCCTTGGAATTTTTCAAAAGGATTTCCCTATTTTCTGTTACTACTGGAATTTCTCCTCTTGTATCCTCTCCTAGTCGTTTATTAGAGAAGGAGTGGCCAGACAAGTGAGATTATTCAATAAGAATTTAGGACTGGGATTTGCTCTGTTGGTAGAGTGCTTGGCCTAGCATGCACGAAACTCTGGGTTCAATCTCCAGTGCCACATAACTGAGCATGGTGGCTCACATCAGTAATCCTAGCACTAGGGAGGTAGAGACAGGAGGAACAGAGCTGAACTACATCACAGCTCCCAGTTGATTCTTGATATCATGTATTATAGCCTTAATGTTGATCTAGTATTTTTGAATCAAAGTTGGAATTTATTAAGAAAATTTATTTCATTTTTTTTTTTTTGAGGTAAGGTCTCACTCTAGCCTAGGCTGACATGGAACCTACTCTGTAGTCCCAGGCTGCCCTTGAACTCAAGGCTGGAACTCACAACTCCTACCTCTGCTTCCCAAGTGCTGGGATTAAAGGCATGTGCTATCATGCCCAGCGGAAAGTTTATTTAAAAATTTTTCTTTTTTACACTTACTAATTTGAGGAGAGAGAGAATGAAAATGAATGTGGCAGGGCCTTCTGCTGCTGCAAATGAACTTCAGGTGCATGGGCCACTTTGTGCATTTGGTTTTATGTGGGTATTGGGGACTCAAACTCAAGCTGTTAGGCTTTGTGAGCAAGCACCTTTAACTGCTGAGCCATCTCTACAGGCCAAAAGTTTTAAATATTTAAGATCTAAGTGTAGGCATTGAGAAGAGAGAGACATGGAAGACATTCTTTAGAATGGGTGCTGGCTTCCCATGAGAGAACCTCTGCTCATCTGTTTTTGTCAGGTGCTTGACCTAAGTTACTTATAGTCCAATATCAAACTAAAAGTAGCTTCTTCAGTATTTGGTTGGGTTCTGGGTGAGTGTCTGATGGAATGCCTGAACAATGAATCCTGTATCATAGACTCCATAGAACCTGCTGGTACCACTGAAAGACAGCATCTAGAGTTGCTGGTGTGCTTTTGTTTGCAGGCTTGAGAAACTGGAGAATGAGGTTAAGACCAGCCAGGATAAATTTGATGAAATCACCATGAAGTGGGAGGAGGGCAAACAGAAGCGGATTCCCCAGGAACTGTGGGAAATGCTCAACACGCAGCAGCTGCACTGTGCTGGGCTGATAGAAGATAAGAACAAGCTGATCAGCGAGTTACAGCAGGCAAGAGGCTGGGCTGCTCTATCCCAGCCAAGTGGGGTTCGGCTTGGGGACTAACTGGGTCATCAGTCAGCTTTTCTTGACTTGCTTTATTACTTAGAGTGTGGCATAACTCAAGCCCTGAATGGTGGTGAGTTGCTCCTTTAATGCCAGAACTCAGAAGGCTGAGGCATGAGGATTGAAAATTGAAGGCCTAGTGGGATACAGAATCAAACTGTTGAAAAAGATACTATACAACTCAAGTGCTTAACTTATTCTCTTTAATTAGTTTTTAGTGGTAAACCATATATCATCAGATTTGCTAACTTTAGCCATTTTTAGTGTCTAGTTCAGTAGTATTAGCATATTTACATAGTCAGGCAACAGACCTCCAGAGTCTTCTCATCTTACAGTTCTGAAACTCTACCCATTAGCTACTGATTTCCTGTTTCTTCCCCTCCCCCAACCCTTGGTAATCACATTTCTGTTTTCCATGTCTGCTATTTGGGCTATTTTTTTCTCTCTCTTTTCCTCAATTTTAGTATATGTGCTGCCAAAGAGAGCATTCTTTTTTCCTCACCCTTTCTTCATTCCTCTCTCCCTCTCTTCTTTCCTTCCCCTCCTTTTTCCTCCTTCCCTCCCTCCCTTTCTCCTTTCTTGCACCTGCCTACCTTCCTTCCTTCCTTCCTTTTAGAATTTTAAAAAATTCTTCAAAAAACAATGTAGAGATTTTGATAAGGATTACATTGAGTCTGCAGAATACTTTTGATCACACATTTTAAAAATATTTTTAAGCCAGACGTGGTGGCGCACGCCTTTAATCCCAGCACTCGGGAGGCAGAGGAAGGAGGATTGCCATGAGTTCAAGGCCACCCTGAGACTACATAGTGAATTCCAGGTCAGCCTGGGCTAGAGTGAGACCCTACCTCAAAAAACCAAAAAAAAAAATTTTTTTTTTAATTTTAAAATTTATTTGCAAGCAGAGATACAGAGAGAATAAGCACATCAGGGCCTCCAGTCACAGCAAACAAACTCCTGATGCATACACCACTTTGTACATCTGGCTTTACCTGGGTACTGGAGAATGGATCTTGGGTTGTTAGGCTTTTCAGGCAAGTGCTTTAACTGTGGAACCATCTCTCCAACCCCACATAGACATTTTAAAAATTTGTTTTATTGTTATGTACTTATTTATTTTTTAACTTTTTTTATTTATTCATTTTCAAGCAGAGAGAGAGAGAGAGAGAGAGAGAGAGAGAGAGAGAGAGAGAGAGAGAACACCAGGGCCACCACCTTGTGGGTCTGGTTTATATGGGACCTGGGGAATTGAACCCAGGGCCTTAGGCACTGGAGGCAAGTGCCTTAACCACTGAGCAATCTCTCCAGCCCTATTTTTTAACTTTTTTGACAGCTTCTAAAACATAGACATTTAAAAAGTTTTTAACTTTTTATTGATAGCTTCCATAATTATAGACCATAAACCATTCTGATTCCCTCCCCTCTCCCCCATATTTCTTCCCCCTCTCAATTAGTCTCTGTTTTGTTTTGGTGTCATCATCTTTTTCTCCCATTATGTGTAGGTATTATCAAGCATTGCAAAATCATGAATATCAAGGCCATTTGTGTTTGGAAGTTTGCATCGTAAACAGTTCTACCCTTCCTTTGGCTCTTACAATCTTTCTGCCACCTCTTCTGCAATAGACCCTGAGCCTCGGAAAGTGTGATAGAGATGTCTCAGTGCTGAACACTCCACTGTCGCTTTTTCTCAGCACTATGGTGTCTTTTGTGTTATCCCAGTGGTCACCACCATCTGAAAAAGAGAAGCTTCTCAAGCCAGAAGTGAGAGTAGCATTATTAGTTGGGTACTCTCATTAAAAAAGTACTTGTAAGGCAGTTTGGTGGGCATAATATACCAGACAACAGCAGGTCTTACTCCCCTAGGGTGCGTGACTTCCTCCACTATAGGGTTTTTACTAGGTCTTCAGTACCAGGCACGCTTTCCCTTGAGTGGAGCGGGCCTCCAGTCCAATTAGAGAAAATTGGTTTCCCCTACATTCGACGTGCCCCTATTGCACCAGTTGGCCCACTTGGCCTGGGTGGCCAGTCTTAAGGCTTGCAAGGTCCACTGCTGTTCACCACTATTGATAACTTCTCTTTCCCATAGGGCTGCATGCAGCCATAGCTTTTACCAGCTTTCTGTCAGCGGGTTAACACATAGACATTTTTTAACAGTATTGAACCTTCTAGTTCACAAACACAAGATGTCTTTCTGTTTGCTCTGTAGCCCAGTTTGGCCTTGAACTAGAGACCCTCCTGCTTCAGCTCCCCAAATTCTGGGATTACAGGCATGTGCCATTAAACCTGGCTTAACTCCTCATGTTTGCAGACTCTGATGAGAGGGGGCCAGGGTGGGTGTGCTTGGCACCTCTGGCTTCTGTTTCAGTTTCTGACTAAACTTCTACATGCTCTTTTCAAGGAATTAAAAATAAAAGATGACCAGTATGTTAAGGACTTGAAGAAACAGTCAGATGACATTTGCCTTCTTCTGGAGAGGATGGAAGAGCAGGTGAAGAATATGATGAAAAACTTCCGTCAGGAGCTCTATCATATTGAGGTGAGGGGCTGTGAAAAGACCTGCATTCTGTATTTGGAAGCAAGTGCCTTTAACCACTGAGCAATTTCCCCAGCCCCTGCATTCTGTATTTGGGAGGGCCTTGGAGGAAGGCTGCATTTGTCCTGATGATCCAAGGAAGACCCCTGATATCTTTATTTCTTTATTATTATTATTATTATTATTATTATTATTATTATTATTGTGGGGGTGTACGTGTGCATATGTGTTTGTGTGTGTGAGTGCTCAGAGGGTCTTTTTGGTCTGCCTCACTATTCCACCTCATTTGGGGCAGGGTTCCTTTCATCTCATTCTGCTATTGTTCTTTTTGTTGCACTCTCAAGAGCTTCTGGGAAATTCTCCTGTCCCTTTCTCCCATCTTTGGGATTACCTAAATCTGCCACAGCTTCCAGTTTTTTACATGGGTTCTGAGGATTGAACTCAGGTACTCTGGCTTGAGCTTCCAGTGCTTTATCCACTGAGGCATCTCCCCAGCCTGACCTCTGATTCCTTTCTCTGATCTAGAGTTTTATTAATTTATTTGCCTAATTCATTCACTATTCAACAAGTAATCAAGCATCTGCTGTATGCCTGGCACTGTTCCAGGGACAGAGGAGATAGCCATGAGCAAAACAAAGTACCCATTTTTTAGTAGGCAACTAGAAATACATAAATTCCCAAGTATATGATTTGACAGGTGATAGTATTATGAACGTAATTATGACAGAGATGGAGACTGTTGAATCAGTTTTCTATTGCTGAGACAAATAATTGAACAAAACAACTTAGGAGGGAAAGTATTCATTTTGGCTTGTGATGTCAGATGTTTCAGTTCATCATGAGGGAGAGAATATAGTGGAACAGAGCAATTTACAACATGGTGGGCAGGAAACAAGCAGAGAGAAATATGTCTGGACTAATAAATGGGCTTTCTCCTTCTTCCCCCTTTATTCCACCCAGACCCTTACCTATTACATACAGGACCCCAGCCTAATAATGTGTCACCTATATTCAAATCTAGTCCTTTCTGCCTAGTTAATCCTCTCTAGAAACAGCCTCTCAGACATATCAAGAGGTATGTTTTACCAATTTCCTAGGTATCTCTCAATTAAATGAAGTTGCCTATCAAGATAAACCATCACAGGAAGTGAAGAAGGGAGGTTAGTGCTCCATAACCACAAGGAAATGTGAGACATTTATTTGCTTATATAGCACAGTTGGGGCTAGGGGATGGGGACAGAGTGCCAAATAAGATTCAGGAATCAGTGCCTTGAATTTAAATGAAGTATTAAAGATTGAGATTGGGCTTTTCTAAAAGGCCTTTGCAAACTACATGATGCCTTTGTTTTACAGAAGCCCAACCATGGCAATCCCTACCTTAGTCAAGGTTGATTTATATGCCAAGGCTTGCTTGCTCTGTGACTGCCAACCAGAGCACTTTCCTGCCTCTAGTTACTTCTTTTTTGAATTTACAGGAAGTGGAGACTTGTTAATTTCCATGCAGTTCTTCCAGCAGCCATTTGGTCACATGAAATGTGGGAAAGTTTATATTTTTATGTGACTTGGTATGGCTAGACACTTGTATGGTTACTTAAGATTTTTTGTTGTTGTTTCTATGTGTGTGTGCATGCATGTGCATGTGTGTTTCTTTATGTAGAGGTCAGAGAACAATATTGGATGTCCTTCCTCAGGAACACTGCGTTTTTGAGGCAAGGTCTCTCATTGACCTGGAGTGTACTAATTCGGCTAGACAGGCTGGCCAGCAAGCCCCAGGGATCTGTCGGTCCCTGCCTTCCCAGTTCTGAAATGTAAACATGTACCATCATACCTAGCATGGGTTCTGAGGATTAAATTCAAGTCCTCATGCTTTTAAGATAAGCACTTTTCCATCTGAATAAGCTATCTCCCCAGCCCCCAAAGTTTTTCTTCTTCTTTGGGCATATGTATGCTGTGTGTGTGTGTGTGTGTGTGTGTGTGTGTGTGTGTGTGTGTGTGTGTATGTGTGTATGTGTATATGTGTGTGCGCATGCAATTGCACGTATGTGCATGTATCTGTGGAGGCCAGAGGTTGATGATAATGACTTCTTTGGTTGCTTATTTTTTTTTATTTTGAGGGGGATTCGAGGTAGGGTCTCACTCTAGCCCAGGCTGACCTGGAACTCATTGTGTAGTCCAGGCTGACCTCAAACTCACAGGGATTCTCCTACCTCTGCCTCCCAAGTGCTGGGATTAAAGATGTGTGCCATTATGCCTGGCTCAGTTGCCTATTCTTATTCTGGTCTCTCTTTGAATTTAGAGCTCACTGATTCAGCTAGACTAGCTAACCAGTAAACCCTAGGACTCCCTGTTTCCCTCTTCCCAGCACTGAGATTATAGGTGTGTGCTGTCATGCCCAGCATTTTACATATATGCTTGAGGATTAGAACTCAGATCCTCTTGTTTGCAAGACAAGCTCTTTACCAACTGAGCTATCTCCCTAACAGAAACAGTTCTCCCCCTCCCCCCACCCACCAAGGTAGAGTCTTGCTCTAGCCCAGGCGGACCTAGAATTCACTATGTAGGCTCAGGGTGGCCTCAAATTTATGGCGATCCTCCTACCTCTGTCTTCCACGTGCTGAGATTAAAGGTGTATGCCACTATGCCCAGCTACCCCAACAGTTTTTTGATAACTGTTGGGACCTACCTAACTGAAGCAGACACAAGGGCCTTTTTCTATCTTGGTCATAGAAAGCCTTTGAGGCAGAACGACAAGAATTGCTGACCAGTAATAAGAAGAAATGGGAGCGGGCCCTGCAAGCTCACAATGCTAAAGAGGTAAAGGATGGTGTATGAGTGGGAGGGTATACAGGGTAATCTGTGAATTCAGTGTAGTTGTGCCTGAACTGCAAGCCTCTTGTACCTTGGGTAGAACTGCCTTGGCCTATATTCATTACTGCACTTAGTAGTTAGTCAGTGTTGCCTTGTAGGTGTGGTACTTCTGGTGGGTAAGTGCCACCTTTGAAGCTTACTGTAGCTTCTATAGTCCTGTCACTTTCTTCTTGGATATTCAGATATTCAACCCAGCTATGGGAATTTGTGGCTCCAAAAGTTTTTTTTTATTTATTTTCAAGCAGAGAGAGAGAGAGAGAGAGAGAGAGAGAGAGAGAGAGCGCACCAGGCCACCACCTTGTGGGTCTAGCTTATGTGGGACCTGGGGAATTGAACCTAGGGCAAGTGCCTTAACCGCTAAGCCATCTCTCTAGCCCTCCAAAAGTTTTTATTTTGGCAGGTTCTTGCTCCAGCCTAGCCTGACCTGAAACTCATTTTGTGGTCCAAACTAGTTTCCAACTCATGTAATCCTTCTACCTCAGCCTCCCAAGGGATGGGGTTAAAGGTATACACTACCATGCCCAGCTTAAAAGATTTTTAAAAATTATTTATTTGCAAGCAGAGAGATGCGGACAGAGAGAGAGAGAGAGAGAGAGAGAGAGAGAGAGAGAGAGAGAGAGAGAGAGAGAGATACTCCAGGGCTTCTAGCCACTGCAAATGAACTCCAGATGCATGTGCTACTTTGTGCATCTGGCTTTATATGGGTACTGGAAAATTGAACCCAGATCAAAGCACCTTTAGCACTGAGCCAACTTTCCAGCCCATAAGTATTTTTTTTTATATATATTAGGTCTGTCTCATGTAATCTAGGCTGGCCTCAAATTTGCTATCTAATTGAAAATGACCTTGAACTTCTCATTCTCTTGCCTCAACTTCCTGAGTGCTGGGTTTACAGGTATGTAACACCATGCCTGGTTTATGTGGAGCTGGGAATCAAATCCAAGACTCCTGCATGCTAGGTAAACCCTGCACCAACTGAGCTACATCCTCAGCCAAAGAGAGTGTTGTAAGTCACATTTTAGGGCTAGAGAAATGGCTCATTAATTAAAGGTTCTTGCTTACAAAACCCGATGACCCATGTTAGATTCCTCGGTACCCACATAAAGTCAGACACACAAAGTGGCACATGTGTCTGGAGTTTGTTTGCAGCAGCAAGAAGCATTGGCACACCCATATACACATACTTTCTCTCTTTTAAATAAATATTTTTAAAAGATACATTTTAATTAATTATTATATCTGTTTTTGAGACAGGATCTCTATTTAGCTCTGGTTTACCTGGAACTCACTATGTGGACCATGCTGGCCATATATTGGCAACAGTCTTCCTACTTTTACCTTTCAAGAGCTAGAATTCCAGGAGTATGCCACCATGACAAGCTTGAAGACACTTTTTTTTAATGGTGTGAGACTATTATTTCAAAGATGTAAAGAACCAAGAAGTATCTTTTCTAAGATAGTTGTGTGTGTGTGTTTAAGTAGGGTAAAGGCCTGAATGCTCCTTTTTACTATCGCATGCCTCTGCAAATTCTGGGTTAAGGACCCTGCTAAACTATATATGTATCATAATCTAAGCGCTCAAAGCCTTGGAGCTTTTGAAGGACACCAGACTTCTCTAATCATGAGACTGCCAAGCCTTCCACTATGTCCTGCTGGTAAGGCCACCTGAAGCATTGGGCCAAGCAATTTCCCTGTCTCCTATTCGTGTAGCTGGAATACTTGCTCAATCGCATGAAGAAAGTGGAGGACTATGAGAAGCAGCTGAACAAGCAGCGGATCTGGGACTGTGGAGAGTACAATAGAGTCAAGATCAAGCTGGAGCTGGATGTGCAGGTGCGTGGTTGTTCCCCATCCTGGGTTTGGGTGACTGGCAGGTGGTGAGTGCCTCTGAGTATCTCATCTTAGTCACTGCGAATCACAGAAGCAACTCTTCACTAGATGGCAATTGCCTGCTTTTAAAAAATTTTTTTTGTTTGTTTTTGAGGTAGAGTCTTACTCTAGCCCAGGCTGACCTAGAATTCACTATATAGTCTCAGGATGGCCTCAAACTCAAGGTAATCCTCTTACCTCTGCCTCCCAAGTGCTGGGATTGAAGGCATGCACCACCACCCAGTTTGATTTTGGTTTTTGAGGTAGGCTCTCATGTAGCCCATGCTAGTGTTGAGCTCTCTATGTAGCCAAGGATGACCTTGAACTCCTAATCTTCCTGCCTCCACCTCCCAAGTACTGGAATTATAGGGTTGGTTATAGTTTTAAAATTACTTATTTATTTTTGTTTTTTTGAGAAAGGGTCTCACTCTTGCTCAGGCTGACTTGAAACTCACTCTGTCGCCCAAGCTGGCCTTGAACTCACAGTGATCCTCCTACCTTAAAGGCCTCTTGAATGCTGGGGCTATAGGCATGAGCCACCACACCCAGCTATTATTTATATTTTCTTTCTCT
>PVHP010028600.1:0-23083 GCA_004024765.1 Zapus hudsonius | reverse complement strand
TCTGGGTTCAATTCCCCAGGACCCACATAAGCCAGACCCACAAGGTGGTGGCCCCGGTGCGCTCTCTCTCTCTCTCTCTCTCTCTCTCTCTCTCTCTCTCTCTGCTTGAAAATGAAATAAAATAATTTAATTAAAAAATGTCAACTGTAGTTTCCATCACCATGCCCAACTCTAACCTTTCTTCCCAGCTGTGTTCTACGTTTGCAACTTCCAGCTTCCTAAGGGGCAGGAAACAGACAACGTCCTTTAGAACTCTACAAGCAAGAGTGAATGTGGGTCCAAGGGATGTCTGAGGCTTTGTTGGCAACAAGAGCAGTGGTGGTTTAGTGCCTGAATCGTGTGAGGAGCCCATGAAACCCTTCCCTCCACCGACTGACATCATCTCCTGAATTAGTTCCTCAAGCAGAGGGCTGGGTCATTGTGAAGGGCCATCAGGGCCTCCTCTCAGGACTGGAGGACAGGGCTGAGGTTAGGGGTGACAGATGTCTTGCTGGAGAGAAGTAGGAAGCCAGGCAGACGCAGGGCGGGAGTTAGTGTATCTGACCATAAATGCGACTGTTCTGGCTGCTCATGTTCTCCCCTGCACCATGTTTGCAGAGCAGATGTGTTCTGGGAGCCCCTGAGAATGACTGCCCATTTGGAAAGTTAATTTGCGTCTGCAGTGGGCGAGGTTATTTTGAGCCACAAAGGAGAGCAGGGAGCGATCCTTCTGATCATATAGACCTTTGGCTCGAGACAGTCATAAGATCTCCCCATTTTGGGTGCATTCACATAGGATCTGCCTTCCTGGAACCCATTGGAGAGGACTTCCCAATGGGCTTCCTTGGGCTTCAGAGTAAGTGACCTTTGTGGACATTAACAGATGGGAAGATAAGTATCCCTTAGTCTCTGAATTTATGGAGCCTGTGGCCCATTTCTAAACTCGCTTCTCTTCTCAGATCTTTGACCAATGCTATGTGAGAGCCAGACCACACTGTTGCCCCAGTAAACACAGGAACCAGCACCCTTCTGTGGAGGACCCTGGCAGAGGGGGCAAGGGCCAGGCAGTACCTGAGTCCAGCTGCCAGGCCCGATGAGGCCGGTGGCCAAGCCCAGAGCCAGCCTTTTGATAACACTGATTACATTTCTCTCACTGCAGCCTGGGGCTGATTGAGCAACAGCCAACTTTTCTGGGCAACAGAGAGGAGGGCACATCCTCCAAACACAGGTTTTATTATAAAAACAGGAGTGAGAGGGGTATATTTATTCTGTAAGATAACATACCTGCTCAGTGCCCCGGAGGCTTGTTTCCATCCATTGCCATGGTGAACTTGTTATACTTCAGGGCCATGTGGCTTTGTTTCCTTTTGAGATCTGGTCCTTGTCCAGCCTTTTCTAACTCCAACACAATGACAATGGAATCCTGTGACAGCGTAATTGATTTTTCTCCTTCCCTCTATCAGCATTCACATGTCTGTGGCTCAGGCCTGAGTCTGCCTTCCCCTTTGAACTCCCTGCTAACCAGGCAGGCATGCTTCTGAGAGCCTCCTCATTAACATTCCAGGTCCTTCTTCCCTGGCAGCAATAAACAAGCCTGCCTCAATGGCCTTCTTCCTCCTGCCTCACAAACGAGTGGCTCAGGTCCATGTTCGCTGCCCATCCAGGTGCCTGGGCAGACAATGTGGGGTGAAGAAGCACTCGGGAGGGACTAAATATAAAACAGCACTTTGGACAAATACCGGGGCACCACTGGTCTCCCCTCACCTGGCACACTCAACCTGATGGGAGGAGTCTCTGGCGTTCACTCCCTCCCTTCCTCCTCCTCTCTCCAGCTGCTTCCTTCCATCAGTACCTTCCTGGGGAAGGCCTCAAAGGGAGGTCAGGCCTGGGGCAAGGAATGTGTACCCTCAGTTTTCCTTTACCAGCCCTGCAAGATGTGGGGCTGCAGTCACGCCTTTCTTAGGGCTTCTGGAAGCAGTGGGTAGGCCCAGTGCTGGCCACCTTTGCCCCAGACCCCATCGGCACCTCAGTTGGCACCTGACTTCCTGATGGCCAGAGGAAATGTATTCTAGAGCCAGGAGTCCGCTGACTGTCCTCTTACAGGTCCCTTCGCTTGGCTGGAAGCTCAGAACTTTGAGCAAATACAGTCGCTAATGGAGAGGCTGTGATTCACATGGGTGGGTCTGTGAAAACCATCCACCTCCCACCATGTGTCCTGCCATTTTTAAAGCATTTTCCAGAAGAAAACAGGATGAGTTAGGAACATGCTATCCTGCCTGGCACTAAGCTTTCCAGAGTGCCAACCATGCATGGTGGACATTCCTGGTGACATTCCTGGTGCTACTCAAGTAACCACTGTGTAGTCACCTCTCCACAGGATGAGGGTGATTAGCATGACCTGTACATTTCTCAGCTCTCAACCTGAAAGGACGTGCAGATATTCCAAATTGCTATGCATTATTCCAATAAGCGCCATCTTGTAGTCAGAAGAGATGAATATCAGAGTGTCTAAAAAAATAAAACTTTTTTTTTTCACTTTTGATGTTTTCAAGTTTGGCCAGGCCTGATCGTAGATTCTGTCTGTAGGGTTTGGGAAGGTGTGAAGGCCTATTAAGCTGTGCCTTGGGTTTGCATAAAACCACTCCTAAACAAATATGCCACGTCATGTCAGTAACAGCCTTGCTCCCTGTAATCGCAGCAATAATTAATTCCCTGAAGAGTTTCTCCCAGGACAAGTTGCAACATGATCATTTGATCTTCCAGCCACCAGAGGCTGGAGGTACATCTCCCCTCAGGCCCTCCTTGTCCACATTTACCTCAGGGAGGACCTGGGTCATTTGTAGACCAAATCTCCCAGCAAAAGTGGAGAACTTGCTGGGCTTACCTGCTCTTGTCTGCAGTCTGGAAGCCAGATTGCCAGCACAGTGGCCCTGGAGTGATCTGTGCTAGGTTCCTGCCTGCCTGTGACCAAGCCGCAGGGGTGTGCACTTTCTGGCTCCCTACAAGACTCGAAGTTCATGACAGAAATAAGTTGAGAATTTAATTATTTTAGGAGCTCCTCCTCCTCCTCCTTTTTGTCTTTTCCAGGTAGGGCCTCTCTCTAGATCAGTTTACTATAGTCTCAAGCTGTCCTCGAACTCATGGTAATCCTCCTACCTCTGCCTCCCCAGTGCTGGGATTAAAGATTATTTTAGCACTTTACTGTTTTCATTTGTGCTTGTCTGGTGGTGTCCTACCGAGCTACTTAAGACATTTCCCCAGATAACCTACCTTCTTTTTGTCAACTTGCTACTCAAGGCCTCACTGATTCTCCTGGGGTCGCAAAGAAGAAAAGAAAGACCCTGTGTTTTCAGAGACTCTTTCTCGGTCATTTCCCAGCGATCAAAGATTTGTTCTGCAATCTGTCTGGCAAAGGTGACGGTGACAACAGAGTGTTTGGCAAAGTGGATGTGGCAGCCAACGAAACAGCAAAGGAAGATGCTCATGGCAAAACGCCATGAGACCAGGGTAGAATGTTCGAAGTGGAGAACTCGCCCCCTTTGCCGAAGTGACTTGAACAGCTCAGTTTGTGAAGGGTGCTTTACTGAACTGGACAGAGCAGGGTGTTGACTGAGCTGAGAAATAGCTAGTTCCAATCTTTGATGGCAGCCATGCCCTGAGACTCCTTTGAGCAATATAGAAGCTAAATTAAACCAGATAGGCAAGTATTTTGAAATCAGTCACTGAAATTAAAAATTACATTTAAAGCCAGGCATGGTGGTGCACACCTTGGAAGGCAGAGGTAGGAGGATCACTGTGGGTTTGAGGCCAGCATGAGACTACAGAGTGAATTTCAGGTCAGCCTCCACTAGAGTGAGACCCTATTTTGAAAAAAAATTGGTGTGTTCTCCAGAGGGCAGTGAGTATGTGTGTGCATGCATGTGTATTCTCCAGGAGTGGTTTGAGTATATGTGTGTTTGGAAAAGATGAAAAACAAAAACAAAAAAGTTACACTTCAAAAGCCAAATTAGCCACTTAATATTAGAAAAGAGTCTAGCTTTACATTCTATATACCCACTCTCAAAATTATTTTGTTTGAATAAAACCTTGAGGCTACAGGTTATATTACCAACCCAGTACTGCCCTACTTCTACCCCCAAAATATCTACAAATAAATCCATGGAGACCAGGATACTATCTAAATAAACCGAGTGTTAATCTGAGTGTTAGGGTTTTGAAATGGTTGTCAAGATTCCTTTGATGTTAGTGGTCATCAGATTTCAGAGACACTTTGGGGGCTAAGCTTGTCCCCACTTGACCAGGTGTGTGTGTGTACTCTTTGGTTTGTTTGGTGTGCTGGTTTTGTTCTGGCGCCTATGTTACCAGATGTAACTTTAATGACTTCCTGTGGCACATCAGGGATCTTTCTCTTCTTCCCTGGGGAAGAACAGGAAGAGCCAGTGGCTAAATGTTCTGGACAGGCCTCCAGAGGGGGTGGGTAGTAACATGGCATTACTAAATCTTTGCAAACCATATACATTTCAAAGTAATAATTACTAATGTTATTTCCACAGGTGTGCACAATTCTTAAGAATGCTTTCAAATCAGTCCAAAACAATAATAAAAACAGAGACTTGGCATTTTTGTTTGGTGCTTTGCCAGGAATTTCACCTTGCCCAAACTAGAAAACCTCTATGTGGGTACTAGGGAAATCGAAGCCAGGTCGTTAGGTTTTGCAAACAAGTGCCTTTAACCACTGATCCATCTTTCCAGTCCCCATTTCATTTTATATGAGTCCCCAGAGTAAGGCTTGCTATAAAGATCACCCAGGTTGTTGGGAGTAAGAGGAAGACTAGAAAGCAAGACTCCTAGACCACACACTAGCCTGTGTGCTACGTCCTCCAGAATGTCACACACATGCCCTGGCATTTTTACACAGTCAGACCTGTTTTGCTGTGCTGTGCTGGGGATCAAATCCAGTGTCTCCCAAATGCTAGGCTCTATTGTTGAGCCATACCCCTACCCCAAATACAATGTTGAAAGTCACAGTCATAGGCTGTACAGAGGCGTTTGTTAAAAATGCCAACTCTAACAATAAAGCTTTCAGGGCTAGGGAGATGGCTCAGTTGGTAACAGGTTCAATTTGTAAGCATAAGGAACTGAATTTGATCCCTAGAACCCACATTAAAAAGAGAAAAACCAACTGGGCATGGCTGTGTGCCACCTGGAATCTCAGCCCTGGGAGGTGGGACCTCTGGCCAGCCAGTCTAACCCACTGGGTCAGCTCCAGGCCAGTGAGAGAATCTCTCAAAAAGGGTGGGTGGCCCACCCATGCCCATGCAGGCAACCCTAATTAAACCCAGTGGGTCACACACACAAGGAGAAAAGAAGTGAGATTGGCAGGCTGAGAAGGGGGTGGGAAGGGGAGTTAGGAGAAGTGGACAGGAGGGGATAGTGATCAAAACCCATTATATTCATGCATAAAACTTGTCAACAAAAAGCTGAGATTTGAATCTACCTCACACTGAATAAAAACAAAAATATAACTCACCATAATTCGTAAGACAGTGTTATTGTAGTGCTTAGAAGGAAATAGATACAATTAAATGTTCATGTAAGAGAAAGAAGGTGAGTGGTACCTGAGGAACAGCACCCAGGGTTATTCTCTGGCCTCCACACACACCTGTACAGATGTGCATGAGTGCCTGCCCCCCACATGCACACAGAAACACACAGAATAAAACTTTCATAATTTCATTGAAAGGAGGTGTTTAACTATCTGGCTTTAATCCTTTAATACAGAGGCATCTGTTGCATTTATCTGATATTATACCGAAGCAGCCTTGTTACAGTCTCACACTGCCCATATCATTATAAATTAATCTGCGTCTAGCTCCTTTGACATGGGGGAAGCACGTTCTTGAAGAAGAGCATATCATGTTGTCATGCTCAGCTCATCGACAGGAATGGTCAGACACATTTGCTACAGTGTCCCTGAGATGATCTACCCGCTAAGTGCTGGAGGCCTGGACACCCCACACTGTCAGGAGGACCTGCTGCAGGCTGACACCCTGGGGTCTTTTAAAGGCAGGAGAGGGTGAACAGCTGGAGTCTAGGGAGGCAGAGTAGAGGACATTCAGGGTCTTTGGGAGACAGCCTTGAGTGTCACCGACCAGCCTTTGCTAGCAGAATGCTGTCAGAACAGGACCCTGATCCAGGGCTGGCTATGGTCACAAGGGGAACACCTGAAGGGTGGGCAGAGGCCCCGGGGGAGGAACCACATACTCCTCCTCTCAGAGCAGCCTCAGCAGGATGTTCTTTTTGTTCTTGGGCCAGCTGTAGACATGAGTGTTCTGTAGCCAGGTGGGCACGTGCTCCTGCAGGAGAGAGCAGAGGTCATTGGAGAGGAGCCTGCATCCAGATCTAGGCTCAGTGCCCAAGCAGCTCTGGCTGCTCAGGCGTTTCCAGCAAGCTGTCCTGGGAGCAGCACTCCTTGGCTCTGGGAGGGTCTTGGCTTGGGGGCAAACTAGAGATTGCATTATGGAAACCACAGGTGCAGGGCTTTCTCTGCTAGGCTCCTAGGCTACCTGCCCTTCGCATGTTGGTGTGCTTTCACCACCTTCACATGAAAGGGGTAGCACAGAGGTCACGCAGACGGATGGGAATCCCCCTGGGACCTCAGGGGAAAGTATGTCAGGCTGTGGGCTCTATCTAATTCATTTTCCTTTCACTCCAGCCTGGGGTCTGGCTGCAGTGGAAGGAACCACTCCACATCAGTTCTTGGGTAGAGGCAGACCCTGCAAGTCTAGGGCTCTGAAAGCACATGTCCTGACTGCTCTCTGGAGCAGACGCTCTGGTGGAGCAGGGCAACGTTGAGTGAGATGGGCCATGTGTTCCACAGTAATATGGACAGAACAGAGGGAGTGCTGGCTGGGGAGGAAGGCTTGCAGTGTGAAACAGGGCGCTTGGGGAAAGTCTTGCTGATAGAATGAGCAGACGCCTGAAGGAGCAGAGGGAGAGCTTTTGCGGGTGTTCCAGCAAAGATCCTGGTGGGAATATGCCAGGCCTGATCAAATGCACCAAGGCCATGCTGGCCAAGCAGAGTAAGAAACAGTGAGTGGTGAAGAGGGCTGGAGACCACCATAAGGCCTCTGGTTTTCATGATGAGGTGAATTCTTTAGGGATTATTGGATGAGTTCCAAACCACTTGATACAAGTTAGGCAACATACTGACTACTGAAAATGCTCAATGAAAAAGACACCATAACTGCCTCGAGGAGTTTAGCATCTTATGTGGAGGCAAAATGTTCACAAACTACCTTCTAGGCTGGTGTATAGCAGGGGTGGTTGGTAAAATGGTCTGTCCCATGCATCAGCAATGAAGGAACTGTAGAAGGGACTTTAAAAACAATTGGTTCTTTTCTCATATCAACATGTTTCAGATACTCAGCAATGACTCCCAATACCATAAGCCATACACTAGTGACTCAAAGTGCTGGAATTAAGCATCCCCAAGAGAGGGACAATGAAATATTTCAGCCAGGGGATAAGGCCTAAAGGTTGTGCGATACAAGGATCAACAAGTGTTCACTAGGCCAACAAGTTAGAGAAGGGCACTACACGGTGAGGGAACAGAAGGGGCTGAGGCACAGAGGCATAAAAGTAGACAGCGTGTGTGAGTATCCTGACATGGCCCATTGTGACCAACACACAGAGAGCAGGGTGGCAAGAAGGAAGTGGAGTCACCAAAGGAGCTTGTACATCATGCTAAGGAAAGTAGCTAATATAATCGGTGGGGCAATGCCATAGAATTTTAAACTGGAGAGCAATGGGTTGGATGTCCATTTTGGGATGTTCTCATTGGTGGTAGGGCAGAACTTGACTACCAGAGAACCAGTCAGGAGACTTGTCAACAGCAGCACTGTTAGCACTGGAGCATAAGAGCTCCAGGGAGGAAAGGGGTACAGCCTCACAGGCTGTGCACCCTATAACCCTAAGTGTCCTATTCATGTGCATTGGCCCCTCCCTCACTGGGCAGAAGTGTCAGTGCATCCCGACATGCATGCCTCCTCCACAGAGCTCAGTGTGCTAAGTTGTCACTGTCTTCCTCAAGCAGGCCTGCCCATGGTTTGGCCTGCATTCTCCAAACTTGTCAGTTGCAGACACCCTCCCATGAGCCCCAGCAAAGTTCACTTAGGGAGCTGTGTGGACCTGATATCTATGGTCTGAGGACTGATCTAGGTGTGACAAAATATGTATGTGGCAGAACGTGTCCATCTGGTCTCCTCTTGAGGAGGGATGAGAAGCATCAATGAAGTCTTCTTCCCTCAAGTCAACACACCTCACTCTTGTGTGCAATGACTGGACAGTCAGGATGTCAAGACCCACCAGATCACACGGAAGAAGACCTTCCTGATTCATGCTGAACCAAGTGGAATAGCTTGTGATCTTACACTGTTATCTCAAAGCAGTGACAGAGTTGAAATCCCAATGGCAAGCCAACCAGACTGGAAGCCCGTGACCGAGGTGTTTGAGGTGTTTGCTTACCTTCTTGGCATTTGGGAAGAGCACAGGGATGAACCTGAAGTTCATGCTTCCTTGTTGTATGAACTTGATCTGCATCTGAAACCAAACACACGTGAAGGGTGGGATAGGAGTTAATAGTGCCCACAGTACTGCTAGCCCACATGGCAATTTTATTCTCAAAGTGTCTCATTTGAGTGTCATATATTTATAACTGAAGCCCTCCCTACACACTATGCCACTCACTCATTTCACAATCACTCACTGAAGGCCTCTTAAAAGTCACATTCTGGCTGGGCGTGGAGGTCACCCTGAGACTACATAGTGAATTCCAGGTCAGCCTGGGCTAGAGCTAGACCCTATCTTGAAACATCATAAAAGGGACTGGAGATATGGCTTAGCAGTTAAGGCCTGTGAAGCCCAACAACCTGGGTTCATTTCTTCAATATCCATGTAAAGCCAGATGCACAAGGTGTCACATGAGCAAGATAGGCTTGGCATGCCTGGGAGTCAGCGGGGAGAAGCCACCAGGCCTGCAATCCCCAACTTCACACTATGTTCACCCAGGAGGATTTAGCTACCGAGAACTTTATCAAAGTCAGTATTCTCAAGATGAAGAGAGTTAGAGTCTTCCAGATTCCAAGGCCAGCACAGAGCTGCAGGCTATCTGACGAGGACAGAATGAAGGACGATATGTCCTGAATGACTCCATCTTCCAGATTGTCTCTATAATGGAGAAGCTTCGTCATGCGGGAGACAAACGGCACTGAAAACAGAATCCCCCCATGAACACCCACTCTCATGGGCTCACACAACACAGATCCACCACAAGGCATCTTCTCAGAACCACCTCCCTGTCAGACAGGGAAGACAACTCTGAGAGCCCTTGGCGCTGAGAGACACAGGGTCAACGCAGGGAAGGAAGGATGGGGCTTGCAAGTTACAAGTAAAGAAAGAGGCGGTTTCACCTATGCCTTCAAGGACACTATACTGTGTGGCTTGTCCATAGGCTAACCAGTCTGTGGAAGGATTAGCCACATGTATTTTTACTTTCTCATAGTCCTTTTATTGGCTTTCTGTGACGCAGTTTGACCTGTGATATAGCTGCTCATGGTTGCATCTTCACTGTCTCAGGTTTTCTGTTGCCTGGAGGGATCAGGAAGTACCAGGCGGGATGGAGGGGTGTCTGCACATGGGATGCAGTTCATTCTGTGTTTAAAGATGAGGAAGGACCCAAGGCATTAAGACCAAAAAAGCAAATTTGGAGACAGTGTCAGAGCCAGCACCGTTGGCCAAGCTCTGAGATTGAGTCACACATTGCACACCTGGCCACACACACTAACAGGACTAGACAGGTGTCCCCAGGAGCTGGCCCCTTCCACCCAGCAGGCTCCTGGGACTGGCAGGTCCTAAGAGATGCCCACAGGAACATGTGGATGTGATATGCAGCTAAGAGATAGCACCACTCAGAGCCAACCATGACCTTTTAGTTCATTTACATCCAGAATCAATACCTTTTCTGAGCCCTGCCCAAGACTGTCAGACCAGGTGAGGCCAGACTCCTGACCTGACTTGAAGCCTCACCGCCTTGCCTTGGCTTTGGGTTGGCTGTGAACTCACACAAGTGGTCCACAGTTGGTAGAAGACAGAGAGGTCCTGGAGAAGATGATGGGGGCTTCACTTGCACACTCACTTGCTCCTTTCCTATGCTCCTGATCCACAGGACAGATGGGACTTTGTTTCCCCTGAGGTACAGATGTCCCCGACTGCCTGGCTGCCTCCTGCATTGTTCTGTTCACGTCTTGTGCCTGGGCCACTTCTGCCTGTCTTAGTCAGTAAGCCATCTCCCCCCACTCCACATGCAGGGTGTGAGCTGAGGTGGAGCTTATGAGTTCTAGTCCAGTGAGTTTTCCCTTCTTCTTAGCTCTCCAGAGCCTTCGTAAGGAAACAAGGCTGAGAAACCAGATCTGGCCCCACCCACCACCGGGACACGTGGGCATCCATCAGGAGCTCCACAAGACATAAGGAAAATCATGGCCTAGTCTGGCGAAACCATCTCAGTGTCTCTAAAGTCAAAGAGAACATTGCCACAGGAACAGCCAGCTCCAAGGCTGATGACACTCTCTCAGAGGCTGCACACATCTAATCCTTTCAATTCTTCCCACGGCTTCTCATCAACCAGGCCTCATGGTACAGGCACGGTGATGGGCTGTTCACCACTGAGAACAATCCTCTTGATTAAGTATCTGACGCATGCCAGAACCTTAGCAAACATGCTTCATTTCTCCTTGTAGCACTGGATGTATTAGTTACCTATTTTCTGGATAAGGACATGAAGGTATAGGAAGGTTTAAGCAGCCAGGCCAAGGTCACACTGCCTGTACGCTGGGAAGCAAATTTGAACCAAGCTTAACTGATAACCAGCATGTGTCCTTTCCAGTTGGCCTCCTGCCTCTCTGAAAAGGCAAGGGACAGAATCCGACAGCCCAGTCTCCCCCTCTTAGAGCCTCACATTTGCTGGTAAGCAGTCAAGGAACAGAATTCTGCCTTGTAGAGTCTTGCTTCTCAGAGCTCACAGCCTGATCTCCCCTTACATGCTGACACTAAGTCCTGGGCAAAGTGGTGACTCTCCACGGGTCTCAAAAGTAGACCGTGCCATGGCCAGAATCCCCTCTCCTGACACGGATTCTTCACACAGCATTGTGTCACCTCTGATGAAGCAGCAGAGAGAGTGCCTGACCCTGTGCAGTGGTCAGGCCCTGTGGTCCTTTCTCTACTCACCATTCGATGAATGTACTTAGTATGTAAGCCATGTTCATCCACATCCAGCTGCGCCTCGGCACCTTCGACATCCTGTTTGTATTTGGGGCTGATTGCTATGACTATCATTACTGTCTTCTGTTAACGAGAGGGAAGAAAGCATGTTTATGCAAGTAAGAAGTACGGTCCACTTGGTGAAGACCAGCTGGCCACTGGCCAGTATTCCTTGACTTGCTGGCGGATGGAGTGCCAGGCTCCCCTTCATGATGGTGAAAGGCACGGGCCCCACAGGTCTCATCACTCCTCCCATCGTGTCCCAAGCAACACCCCCCTCTGTCTCTCACAGAGCACGTGGCTCTGAGCAGAGCTCTCCTGAGCAGAGGTACTTTTGCCCACACTTTCCACAACCTTCTCTAATACACGTCCAATCAAAGCCCGAATTTCTGTCTGTGTGGAGGCAACAGGCACTCCCACCCCAAAGGTGAAAAGCACCCTCCTGCCAGGCTGGGGGTGAACTGTGGGTTACTGCATCCTCTCTGCCTGGCCGTCCCTGGGCACATCAGCACAGTGAGGAAGAACCTCTAGCACAGAGCACACGTGAGACTGCGGACAAACAAGCCGTAAACACCAAGCTGCTGAGACCCCCCCCACACACACATGCACACACTGGCTCCCATCCAAAGAAACACCTGGACATGGACACGCTGACAGCAATCAATTTCCATCTTGTTGAAGCACCAAGTGTCTCCATGGCTGCTATGGATTCTTTCAGCGGTAAACAAATCAAGAGGCTGCAAGTGGGCGCTTCGGTGGCACATTGCACACCCTGCGAGGCTGCCTAGGGACCCTCTTTAGCCCAGTTCCACGCAACACTTGCGGTAGCCTCAAATTCAGTTGAATTTCACTGCTCCTGCCCCCTCTCTGCCTTCATTTCTTCCTTTCCCATTCAGGTACAGAAATGGTTTGTTCTGATTGTTATCAACCACCTGTGTCTGGTTTGACTGTGATTTCCTGTCCGTGCATGTCCAGGAGGGCAACCCCATTCTTCCTGTCCAAGTCTTTGCTTCCAACAAGGGAGGCTTTGTCCAGACTTCCTCAGCCTCAGTCTTGGAAGAATACACCAGTGCTTCTTCCATGAAATAACTCGACAAGCTAACTGTCTTCCTCAGCAGTAAACATTCCTGAATTTGGGAAGGTACTTACATCCCAAAGGTAATGCTCCATCCACTTGATGATATCAATCCCTTGGATTCAACCCTCAAATACGTCAATCTAAAGAAAGGGATGTGGGAAGGATGGTTAGTCCTCAGGGCTTTCTCCAGATGCAGGAGGAGAGAAAACATAAGAAGCAATATACAACAATAGCTCAAAAACTCACTGAAGCTTTGCGCAAGGAGAAACATGAATCCCAAAACTAGAACATGGAACATACTCTTCCTCAACATTCATAGACATTTAAGTAAATAAAATCCGTTATTACGATATAGTGGTTCATACAAAAATGTGTCTGTGGCTACTTAATAATTTAATTTTAAAACCCAAGGGGACACAGCACACGACTAAGATGGATATAAGCCAGCTAGGTGCACGTATTACATTGTGTATCTGTAATTTGAAAATTTGTGAAACAGATTCTGAAACTTGAATAATATGTGTCATTTGACTTATATTAGTTGAGTCATTATAATGCTATTCTGTCCAGTTTCCATTCATACATTTTTAAGGGATTATCTATGTAACTTGGAAGAGATCCAAGAAATGGTCGCAAAAACAATGGCTGAGATGTAGGAAGTTGTTTATAAAGTCTTCATGTCTTGGAAAGAATAGTTAAAGAGAAAACCAGAAGTCATGCATTTTCTATTTTATAGAAGAGCAAAGAACTCATTTCTCAGCCTGATAGCAACATGTGTGTGTGCATGTTTGTGTTCACATGTGCGTGTGTGCATGTGCGCATGTATGTGCACATGTGTGTCTGTGTGTGTGTGTTACAAGGTACTCCTGGTTGGAAAAGGAATTTATAACGGAGTGGGTGGCTCAGGGAGAGGGTCCTTGGGAGGGTTTTTTGATTAGCCACACTGCTTACAGTTTGTCCTAAATGTCATGCTAATGCTTAGGACTGATGGAGTTAAGTCCCAGCCATTCACCAAGCTTCCTGTCCCATCTGTGCCCCAGGCTCATCTCTTTCTCCTCACACTCTGTCACTGTGTGCCCACATTGGTTCCTCTAGACACGAAAGGACAACACAAGCTCCTCTTCTCTGTTAAGTCCACTGGTTTCTTCACCTCACTTCTGCCCACCGTGATCACCTGCAGCAAACATACAGTCATGTCTAACTCCCTGTAGGAAGTACTATCGAGACCCTGTCTCAACAAAACAAAAACCAAACAAAAAATTCTTATGATTTAAGCTTTAACTCCCGCTCTCTCAGAAAGAGATAAATAAAGTGAAATGAGGTGACATGAGCCCTTTTCCCTTCAGGCTGGTATCCATGGGCAAAAAGGACCCAGGTGAGTGAGCACACAGAGAGGAAACCCTGTGAGGACAGAGAGAGATGAAAGCTATCTACTATCCAGGGAGGGAGGCCTAAAGATGAAGCCAACCCTGTTTCAAGCTTATTCTTGCAGTTGCAGCCTCCAAAGCTGTGAGGGAGTCCATTTCTGTTGTCCTGGCTACCTTGTCCACAGCACTTTATGGCAGGCAGCCTTACAAAGGCAACCTCACCCTCTGCCCGCTCCGGGCACCACTGGGCCCTTCCTTGTTTCTAGATGCAGGGGCAGTAACTATGTCTTGCTTTTGTTACTGCCAATGATGGATTCCCTAAAACCTACTCAGGCTTTTTATCAAACTCCCCTTACATTAGCCATTGTCTTGTAAGGGCATCTTGATGTATCAATATTACCTACTCAGGACAGGGCTCTATGGTTCCACCGCATGCCTTCATAAGACCAAGGTCAAGATTAGATTCAAAGTCTCCCTACACAGTCTCTTTTTAGGGAATCTTTTTGTTTGTTTGCTAAGGTAAAAAGCCTGGCTATTCTCTAGGGGCAGTGAATATGTGTGTGCATGTGTGTATTCTCCAGGGTGGTGTGTGTATGTGTGTTCTCCAGGGTGGTGGGTATGTGTGTGTATGTGTGTTCTCCAGGGTGGTGTGTGTATGTGTGTGTGTGCATGTGTGTGTTCTCCAGGGTGGTAAGTGTGTGTACATGTGTGTGTTCTCCAGAGTGGTGGGTATGTGTGTGCATGTGTGTTCTCCAGGGTGGTGTGTGTGTGTGCATATGTGTGTTCTCCAGGGTGGTGTGTGTGTGTGTGTGTGTGTGTGCATGTGTGTGTTCTTCAGGGTGGTGAGTGTGTGTGCATGTGTGTGTTCTCCAGAGTGGTGGGTATGTGTGTGCATGTGTGTATTCTCCAGGGTGGTGTGTGTGTGTGTGCATATGTGTGTTCTCCAGGGTGGTGGGTATGTGTGTGTGTGTGTGCATGTGTGTGTTTGGAAGAGATGAAGCATGAGACCTCTCTGAAGTCTTAACCTGTGACATTTTACTCATCCTAAAGAAGAGTGTGCCTGGCCTTCACCTGTGTTGTCAGAGAGGGTGGCAGGGCAACAGGAAGAAAACACTTGCAATTTTGGGCCAAGGTCACAGTGGACCTGCAGCGTTATATCAGGCATGTCTCCCTAGGCCTAGACTAGGTCAGCTGCAAATCCAGCCACATCTTCCTTGCTCTCTCGCATCAGTTAGGTTAGGAAAAGACAAGCTGTACAGTGAGAGGCCCAGGAGTCTATGTGAAACTTCACAACCCAGTGCAGAGCAAAAGCACCTGGTTTAGTAAGCAGATGACCTTGGTGGCGCCTGTGGCTGCCTGTAACCCCCTCCTGGGCCTAGCTGTGAGAAGGGAACTCAGGGTGACAAGAGCCAGGTCCCAGCTGAACCTTTGGTGGGGATCAGCACCACTCTGGCTATCCAGAAACCTCAGGGGATGCAGGGAAATGTAGAAGATGGTGGATAGTCTAGAAAATAAAAGTCTAGAAAATAATGGGCTGTACCTCACTAGAGAACACTTGTCTACCTAGGTAAAGGCCTGGGTTTTGTTCTCCAGCACTGAAAATAACATAATAACTAGAGAACAATTACCTGAAGCCAGAGGCATTTAGTTTATAATCAAAAAAATCAAATCATAAGATAACATTGTTTAAAACAGAACAACTCTTTACACTTCTTTATCACTCATATGGTCTTCACTTCAACTGTTTTTTCTTTGAATAAAGTACTTACTGCAGTCTGGAAGCTATTTAGCGACAAAAAGTTCACAAATTTCACCACCTCCATGGCTGTGTCCATAGAATAAGTGATAAAAACTTTTCCTAAAAAGAAAATGTTCACGTGTGTTAGAAACCGGTCAGACGCAACATTTCTAAGCTGCCTGTGCTGGCTTGTGTCTGAGGGTGGTCTGCAGGCTTCTGATTACAGTGGTACACATTGCAGTCCTTGGGGACAAGGGCTGGGGCCTGTCCAAGAGAGAGAGAGCATGCTACCCGGGGTGAACAAAAGGACGGAGGACAGCCCATGAGGCGTTAAAAAAAATCCACCACCCTGAGCCTGCAGGTCATCAAGCTCAAACTGTTGCCTGGGTTCTTGGCCTGATGCCCAAAGAAATTACTCTCACAGCAGGCCAAGAAGCTGAGACTTGCTAAGGGGCCACCCTGTGGTATTCTCTTTTGATCTCATGATGCTCTCTGCTGTCTTGAACTCTTGCCTGACAAAAACAAGTGCGCGTGGGGGGGGGGAGGGGAGAATGTGTTGTCCCCACCACCACACCACCCATAGACTCATTTCTGGAGAAAGGCCAGGAAGTTGGAGCAGACCAATAATCAGCTCAGAAATGTTAGTGGAGAGCCTCCAGCATTGCAGGGCGGGCTCTCTGTCACCCTGAGACCAGCATAGAACCCCAGATGGTACTGTTCTGATAAACATGCCCCAGTCAGTAGAAGAACCACTATTTTCTCAGACGAAAATATTTTGGAAATTACCTGGCTAGCATTTCAATGAGGGAGAGGAATACTCTTTTGGCTTCTAGTCTGGAATGAACCAGTTGAATCTCCAAATCCCCAGGGTAGAGAAGAAAGAGGGGCTAAAGAGATATGGAGTTTGCATGTGCTGATCTATGACTGGGCTCCGAAGCAGGGCCTCACGCCTCTCAGGTGTGTAGAATAACAATAAGTGATAGAAGCTGCCAGGCCTACTGATGACAGTCAACTCATTTTCTTCTTTTATCTTCTATTTACCTGGCTCCTATAAAGCTCATTTTGGGACCCTCTTTCTAAATTACAAGATGGAAATCACTCTGGAGCTACACGCCATGCAAGGCAGGATCTGTCGCTCCAGAACTACACATGATCTTCAGCTGCTCAGAAATAAACTTTTGACTGAAAACCACAAGGGATCATTGTCAGAGGAGTCTTTCAGAGTTGTGAATGACTGGAGAGCAGACTCCTCCCAAGGACTTGTCAAAGCCAGCGGTGAGCATCAGGTTGGTTTAGGGCATCCCAGCTTTGAAGTCACCTGAGTTTCTCCAGCAAGCACCCCAGATAATCATCTCACAAGCACGAGCCTGACGGATTTCACTGTGAGAACATTCTGGTGGTATTTTAACATTTTTTGGTTCTGACAGCAAAATGTTGGAAAGAGTCCTCATGGGACACCGAGTTGACTGCTTCTTTAAGGCTTAGCTTGAATTTGTGGAGCAGGATGGAGAATGTGAGACAAGATTGCTCATTCCTACAGGAAATGACCTTGAACTTGATGGCTGCTGCTAATTTATGGTGAGACACCAGCTTTCCATCCAGTGCCACAAGGACATCCTATCAGTGTACCCAGGGGCACATGCACTGGAGAGGCCTGTTGTTGGAGCATGCGTTTAGCATAACCTCGTAGGAGGCAGTTTGTGAGCATTGCTTGTGGGGTCGAAAAAGCTGAAAGCATTCATTCAAAAGGTGGGGCTTTCATTGTTGCTGCTGGCTTGCTTTGAGGCAGGTTCTTACTCTAGCTCAGCCTGACCTTGAGCTTCTGGCGCTCCTCCTACCTCAGTCTACTCAGTATAAAATACTGGATAATTTTAAAGCAAAAAACGAGAGAGAGAGAGAGAGAGAGAGAGAGAGAGAGAGAGAGAGAGAGAGAGAGAGAGAGAATTTTATTTCACTGTATACATAAGAAATATCTGAAATTATGCATGATGACAAGTAGTGCTCTCAAGATACTGTAACAAGGAGAAAATCAAAATGCAAACTACATACATAATTCCTCTGGCAGTTTGCTGGTTTTCAGAGTTCCTGGGACTACAGGGTTGCTAGGGGGTCTAGGCACAGCTGCTGGGGATGGAGGTGGTGGTCTCGACTCTGCAGGATGCTCCAGGGACTCCCCTGGATATGGACATCCAGCTTCATTAGGTGATGGGTGATACAGCTGGTCCCTGCAAGGGAGGAGATTTACAGTATATTTTATATTTTTAAAAATTATTTTATTCATTTATTTGCAAAGAAAGAGAGAGAATGGGTTGCAAGGGCCTCTTGCCACTGCAAATGAACTCCAGATTTGTGCATCACTTTGTGCATCTGGCTTTATGTGGTGTTGCAGTCAGCTTTCTAGTTGCTGCGCAGAAAGAACCCAAACAAAAGCGGCTTGTAGAGGAATGGGTTTATTTGGCTTACGGACTCTAGGGGAGACTCCATTCTGGCAGGGAAAACGATGGCATGAGCAGAGGGCTGGACATCACCTCTGCCTCAGCACTGCAAACAGCGGCAGGAAGGTGTGCCAAACACTGGCAAGGGGAAGCTGGCTTATAACCCCATAAGCTCGCCCCCAACAACACAGCTTCATTGAGGTTGTAAAACCCAAACTGCCATCAGCTGAGGATCAATCTATCAGAACACATTCAATTGTTTGTGGGGGACACCTGTATCAAACCATGACATGTGGGAACTGGGGAATCAAACCTTGGTCGTTAGGCTTTGCAGGCAAGTGCCTTAGCTGCTGAGCCATCTCTCCAGCCCTGTATTTTTGTTTTCACAAAGGTAAACTTTGGGGGACAGAAAGCCTTTCAGAATCATTGAACACAGGGCTTTGGGAGATAACTCAGGTGGAAAAATGCTTGCTTTGCAAGACTAAGGCCTGGGTTGGATCTCTAGTAACATGTAAAGTGACAGGTGAGGTGTGCACCTATAATCCCCATGCTGGGGAGGTGGAGAGAGGAGGCTCCCTAGGACTCATTAGCCATCCAGGCTAGCCTAATTGGTGGGCTCCAGGCTAGCGAGAGACCCTGTCTCAAGAGGTGTTCCTGATAACACCTGAGGTTGACCTCTAGCCTCCATATGCACCTGTACAACCCGTACACACATGAACATGCATACACAAATGCATTTGAAAAAGAATTGTGGGCCAACACCAGTGCCTGGTTTTTCCTCTCTGCCCCCATTTCTTATCTGAGAAGGAAGAGACAAGCTCTGAAATTTCCTCCCACAAGCAACTCAGCTGGCTGCCATATGTAAGGCTCAGGATCCAAGAAGGAAAGCAGGATTTGATTTTTCTATTCAAGTACGGTCTAATTGGCAAAATAAGTCCCATGCACAGGGCAGACAAGGTCACCAGCAAAACAGAAGAGTCTGATCAGTGACATAGACGGTTGACATTAAAGGCATTCAGATTAAAAAGACATGACTTTTAGCTTATGATAGATAACATTTAATTATCTACCAAAAGGGTTTTTTTTTCCCTAAAGCCATGTAGGTTTAAAAGAATTCTGTTGTTACTCTATAAATGAAAATCTGATTTATGACATGGCATATTTATTAGTATTTGGTTTGCTGGTATTCCCATGAGCACCCTGCTGGAGGACAATGGAATACCCTCATGGGAAGCTTGGAAAACAGAAAGAAACACAGACTGGATTTCTGTGGGTGCATAGGCACAAGGCACTGCACTTTCCTCAGAAGCACCCCAGTGCTCCAGGACAGGGTGTGAGCTTTTAGTGTCCCAGGACAGAGAGAGAGTGTCTCTCTTCCAGGATCACAGCTCCAGCAGGCAGACTCTGTCTTCCCCTGCATCAGCTATGATGCCAGATTGCTGGTCCTCCGTCTTCTTGAGAGCACAGGGAGGCAGTCCCAGGAGGGGGGGGGGTCCCATCTTCTGTTGTTGTGCCCTGAAGCCCAGCCACATGCTCCCTCCTAATCTGTAAGCACTCAGTTCCCTATATTAAATCCTTATCTGCCTAAAATGCCCCAAATTGGTCTTCTTTTTTATAACTGGCTTCTAACCAGTAGGGGAATCAAAACTATACCTGTCTATACCTGTGTTTCATTTCTTAAAAAAACAAACAAACAAAAAAACCAACAACAAGATTTTGGTTCTCAGTGCATTTTGCCCTGAATCCCCAATTCCAGTTAAAGGCTCCCAGTCACTGAGTGGATTACTTGGCTGAATTAAAAGCTGTTGATTGCCTCCCCCAAGCTTTGGTGCCTCCATTGCACAAGTGTTCATTTCTTGAGAAGTGCACTATACAAGTGATTTACAAAGAGGCTACTAACAATGGAATCTAGCCAATTCAGAAATGTGTATCTCAGGTAACCTATACTGATTTCACTCTCTGATGGAGATTCTGTTTGTATCTTTCAGAAGGCAATGAGAGAGCTGTGACTCTTCCAACCTTACCAACGAGCTGCAGGCTCGTTGACATCCTGGCAAAAGACGAGCCACACCAGACCTACCGTGGAGGATCCACATGGAACCCACAGAGAGTGGTGGGATAAGCAAGAGACCTATAAACATAGCCAATCAGTCAACGTAGGATGAGCCATGACTTATGGAACTGAGCGAAAGATGGGGTGGAAAGATTGTAAGAGCCATGGTGGAGGAGAATAGCCAGAGACATCCCCCCCCTCAGTAACAACATACAAAGGGGGGTGGAATCAGGTTGACTCCTAGGCTATCCATAACCTTCTACTCCATGGACTGATCCAGACTGCCCACGGAGGAGGATATCCAGCTGATTGTGGACAGGGAAGAGGGAAAATGGGGAGCTGGGGATACCAATGTATCTAATTATGGATAATAAAGGAAAAAATATATTAAAAAAAACAGAACCAAATCTGATGGTAGTGGACATTTTTCAACCTGAGCAGCAGGGCCATGGGTGCTTATTTTTTGCATATGAGATAGTTTCATATTATAAAATGCTTGATATTGTGACTGCAGACCTGCGTGTGGATGCCCCATTTTTAGACATTATTGTTTGTTTTCATGTTTTTATCTAAAAGTAAAAATTATTTTTTAGCTTTTTCTCAGCAGCTTCCATGCACATACACAATGGAGTAAGATCACGCACCTCAGCCAGCACCTCCTTTGTCTCCCCGCCTTCCCATGAGTTGCTGCTGTATTTTGAGGCCATCATTTTAAAGGAAATCTTAAATTCTCATGCAATAGTATTTAAAAATCATAAAATTACACAAAATATCAACTATATTTCCAAAATAAGAATGCTTCAGGATGTTACCATTTTATTTTTTAAATAAATTTGGAGCAAATAATTCTTCTAAAATATACTTTCAGTTAAATGGAGATTTGCTTTCTTATTCTTTGCATTAACAATTTTTATATCCAAAGTTGCTTAGTTGTTATGAAATACAATTGCTCATTTGATAAAAACATATTAAGGCTTTGGGTAATGTTTAAAAACCTTCATATCAAAACAGTATCATGAAGATTAATGATAGAGTAAACTTTCAGTTCTGAGGTTATGTTTTACTTTAATAGTGCAAGGGACATTAGCTTATTTCTCTGAACTCATTTTTCATTATCCTAAAATGATAAAGAAATCAAGGTAACCACACCAGGCTTACATGGATGCTATAAAATCATTTACTGTGCACTACAGTTCAACTCTTCTGTAAATTGCAAAAAATAAAAAATAGTGTGTGTTAGCAAGTGTGTGTACAGGCGCACGTGTGTGTGCACACGTGTGCATGTGTGTACATGCCAGTGCGTGTGTGTGCGCCTGAGTGTAGGTGTACATACATGTATGTCCATGGAGGCCAGAGGTTGGTGTTGGGTGTCTTCATCTCTCTACACATTTACTAAGGCAGAGTGTTGTAGTTACCTTTGCGTTACTGGGACAAAGAACCCTACTAAAGCCATTGATGGGAGGAAAGGGTTTATTTTGGCTCACAGTTGAGGGGAAAATTTCATCATGTGAAAAGGAAAACCATGGTAGAGCAGAGGACGGACATCACATCTGGCCACAGCAGCTGGCAGCAAGCAGCAAGAGAGTGAGCTTAGCTCTGAGAAGGTAGAGCTGGGCTACAACACCCCACGCTCAGCAACACACCTTCTCCAGCAAGGCTCTTCCTCTAAAATTGCCACCATCTGGGGACAAAGCATTGAAAACACATGAGTCTATGGGGGATATTTGATTCAAACCACCACACAGGGTTCTTCACTTGAACCCAGGGCTCATCAAATTGGCTGGTCCAACCAGCCAGATTTGCCTAGGGATCCCATGGGTGCTGATCACAGGCCGACACTACCACACCTGGCATTTTCAATAGGAGCTGGGGAGCTAAACTTTGGTCTTTATGCTTGTCTGGCAAGTTCTTTACCCTCTGACCATCTCCCCAGCACCTGAATCTAAATTGTTTTTTTCAAACTAAAAGTTTATTGTAAGACTGGGTGTGGTGGCTCATACCTGTAATCCCTGAATTTGGGAGAGACTGAGGCAGAAAAAGGATTGCTGTGAGTTTAAGTCTAACCTATGCTACATAGTAAATTCCAGGCTAGTCTGGGTGAAAGAGAAAAAGAACAAAAAAGCTTATATTAAAAAATCATGATTGCCTCTCCTATTCAACACTAAACTTATTTCATTAAAATGCCCATTTTATTTGCTTGGTCTTGTGGAATTTTAGATATTTGTTCTGTAATAGTTTGTCCTGCTATAAAATCCTATTTTAGGGATGGAGAGATGGCTCAGAGGTTAAGGAGATTACCTGTAAAGCCTAATGACCCAGGTTTAATTCCCTAGCCAGATGTCCAAAGTGGCAAATGCATCTGGAGTGTGTTTGCAATGGAAAGAGACCCTGGCCCCCCCCCTCTCTCTCTCTCTCTTTCTCTCTCTCTCTTTCTCTCTCTCCTTACAAATAAAAAAATATTTTTTAAAATCCTCTTTTACTTAATTCTATTATTTAAACTCCATGTATTTTTTTCCTAAGAAATATCAAGGATTCTTCTGGAAAGATCTGTGAGGACTTGTGGGCTTCCTATTAAAGAGAAAGTACACATGTGCCTTATTTGCCATTGTTAATAAAATTGGTGGGGGGGTTTTCCAATAAAAATTTTGAGATAACTGCCAATATCTTCATTTCCCAAAGCAATCCACCTTCATAGGATTTTCATATTTTATTCCACTCTCTGAAACAGAATGTCATGGAACATGTTGTGTGACAGTTGTCACGAAGGAGCGTAGGACAACAAGCAAACATTGTATCTCTTTTCCTTTCAGTCTGTCCTCAATCAGGACAGGACCCTCCATGTGTTGGACCCAGCCTGGCTGCATATCTGAGCTAAGTTTTAATTTCCTAGCACACCTGTGCCCCCAGGAGGCAGGGGGATGGCTGACAGCCCTGAATCCTGTTTACAAGTGCTAATAGGTTTTACTCCTGCTGGCTGAGTTCCTGTGTTCCTGTTTACTGAGCCCCCTTTGTGTAGAGATAAGGCAATGCAACCCATCCCTAGATTATATATAAGGTTAAATGTGAAAATAAAGTTTTGAGATCTGCTTGGACACTTCTCCCGGCTGCGTGTGATTG
>PVHP010028599.1:0-23037 GCA_004024765.1 Zapus hudsonius | reverse complement strand
GTTGTGCCAGGACATGCAAAAATTTTGTTTCTTTGTGCTTTGACCCTGACTAATTACCTACAAAGCAAGGGCTGCCTTACTCCAAATCCATACCACCCTCTGTGCCAGAGGATATCAACATAATCATGTTCACCAACCCCAAGTGATACCTGGGAAGCAAGTGAATGCAGTAGGCTCTAATTCTCTTTCTTCCAACCTAATATTCCCTCTCACTGAGACCATGCCTTAGACAGTGGACATGTACACAGAGCTTCAAGCAGGGTACTGATGAGGAGAACCGTGCTCTTAGAGGCCTTGGGCTCATAGCCTAGCTGCATTGAGGAAGTGAGGACTGGAACCAAGTTGGGGCTGTGGTCACATGGAAGAAAAGCCAACTGGTATGTCTTCATCACTTCATGGCACAACAGATGTTCTATGAAATCTATAAATTCTGTTCTCTACTTAGAGCATTGAGAGTAAGCGATACCATAAGAAAATATATTTCAGAGAAAAGAACTAGAACCACAGCAGATTAAATTGAATTCTGCATCCTGAGCTTGTCCATTTGACAAGACAGGACATGGTAGGTATCTCGTGATTGCCCTGCAGAAAAGTAGAAACATTCCCATCCTGAGAGAATAAGAAGCTGAGGTCTAGAAATTAGAAAGCCAAGAGTATATAAAAACTAAACATAGAAACCAGGCTCTATGCTTGTGAAGTATCTAAACTTAACCAAGTGTAGATTGATCACATTGCTTCTCCAACTGGTAATATATAAGTTCCTTCAGTTTCATTTGTAATCATACAATGGTAATAAGCCTCACAGAGTTGGGTTCACAGGAGGATCAAAATTCTTTTCAAGGGCATTTTAGTAAGCTTAGGTTATTTAGGTCTGATCTTCCTCCAAACTAAAGAAAGAAGGATAATGTTATTTTCCAGTCTTTCATCAGTGACTGCCTCAATTTTTCCCATGAAGTTAAAAAATAAATTTAACTGACTTCCAATTAAAGGAATGGATGTGTGATTAATGAATTTCCCGAGTTAATGATTTCCTTAATGAACAATGAAATACATAGATTCTATCAAAATCAATGAGGTGAAGCTGGTCATGATGGTGTACACCTGTAACCCTAGCATTCCAAGGCCAGCCTGGCTGCAGAGTAAGACCTTGTCTCAAAAAACAAACACATACAAAAAAAATTCATAAGGTGTTGTGTGATAACTTCTTGCATTTTTGGAATATCAAGATCTTAATTTATTTGATAACTGTCATTAAGCTATAGAACATGCCATAACAATCTGTAGAAGCTGCTTCTTTTGTTCCTGTCCTTTGATCTTATCTGCCCTCCTTCCTTTCATGGAAGGATTAGGGTCATTATAATTTCAAAGGTATCACAGACAAATGAGCAAGTCCAGCTGTTTCTTTCACCTTTTAAAAGATATAAGGCCTAACAGCTTTCTTATCTTGCAGAATTTAGTTTCTTCTACAGAACAAGCCTTCTCAACTTGTCTGTATAATCATTGAGCTTCACTATGCATTGACATTCTTCCATACTTTCACATCATAAAGAAACCAAGCTAAAATGCGATGCATCACTTTTGGCATGATTTTCAGTTTTTACAATGTCACTTGGTACATTTTTTTTGGGGGGGAGTGGAGGAGGACTGGCTATTTTTGTCATAACAAGATTTTTTCAATAATAGAAACAAGGCATTGCTCCTCCTGCGGGGCCAAGGTCTGTGATGTGCCTAATGACTTGGGAGCATTTTCATTCTATTGCAGATGTGACATCAGAGCATCTGTCTACATAAACTTAAACCCTACAACATACCTGTTAAACTCCAACTCTTCGGATTTTATACAGTAAGGATCCAACTACAAATGCCATTATTGAAGAAAAAAATGAATGCTTCAAGCCACCATCATACTCAGATTGGCAATCACAAATTAGTAGTGACATCTGTGCCTCTGTCTTTGGTGAGCCTGCATACCTTGAGTTGGCCTTCCATATCATGAGCCAGATCGGAAATGCATCAAGCAATGGCCGCATTTCAAGGTGATTCTACAGCTACTGCCTTGGGGTAGGTTTACAGACATTGCCACCAACACTTTCCTCAATTTTGCAGTTATGCCTGCTCTTCAAAGGTAGCATCATGAGGTTCCATGTGATGCAGGAAGTACTGAATATCCATTTCCTCCATCTTTCTGAGTCAGCAGATTTCAGGAGAGTGCTCTTGGATTTGAACTTGAGCTTATTTATGGATAATTTACGCACATACACACACACTACATTTTGATAGCTTTATTGTTTCAGTAGCTAGTATGTCTCGGAAAACTGAATCCAATAATATATAAAAATCGTGAACAATTAGTTTATCCTAAGAATGTAAAAATCACACTATTATTTCAACAGATGGAGAAAAGGCACTTGACAACTGCTAACTGATTCCATTAAATCCTTATAAATCCTACCAGCAGATTCGTGTGTGGTGGGACACACCTGTAATCCCAGCACTGGGGAGGCTGACACAAGAGCTGTAGACCATCCTAGGCTGAAGAATAAATTCCAAGTCAGCCTGGGCTAAAGTGAGATCCTGCCTCAAAAGGAAAAAAATACTATCAGCAAACTAATAGAGAACTTCCTGAATTTGATAAGAAATGTCTATTTAAAAAAACCTACAACTAAAATTGTACTTAAGGAGCAAAGACTGAAAGTTTTGGAGTTCCTCCAAATTTTATGTTGTGGTATAAACCTCTAATCCCACAGATTTGAAAGTCTGAAGTGGGGAAGTCACAAGTTCAAGTCCTGCTTGCTCTACATTGTGAGTTCACAGCCAGCCTGGACAGCTTAATGAGACACTGTCTCCAAATATAAATAAATAAAGGTCTGGAGATATAGCTCTGTGGTGCTTGCTTCATATATGCAAGGCCAGAGTTAAATCTTCAGTACCACACACAAATATATGTTGAAACCCTAATCCACAGCAACTCAAGATATGCCTGTATTCGGAGACTGTCTCTTTAAAAAGAAGTAACCAATGTGATGTAAGGATATGTGAGTAGGCCCTAATCCAATATGATGGTGTCGTAGTCAGCCACGCCACTAGGATGAATCTCCAAACCAGGCACGATTTTGGGAGGAAAGTATTTATTGAAGTAACAGACCCAGGGAAAGTTAAGGAAAAAGGCTGGCTCCCTTTCACAGATCCAAGCAGAGACAGAGACAGAAGCCCACCACCAGGACCTGAAGCAAGCACACTCCAAAAAACTAGCAAACAAGAGGAACTCCAGGCTTGAGCTCAGACTGCTTTTTGCATATGTAAAGCTAGAATTCCAGACCCACCCCAGAAACACCATAGGGCTGAACCCTAGGATCTGGCCAAGGTGGTACACCTCCTCTAGCCAGAACTGGCTGGAGACAATTTACAATTATAATAAACTTTTGAATCTATTGGGGGACATTATTCAAACTACCACAGATGGATATCCTTGAAAGAGAAATAATGGGCTGGCGAAGAGGGAAGATGATGTAAACAAGTCACAAGCCAAGGTTAAAGTCCTCAGAAGAAAGCAAGCTTGCCACACTTTGGTCTGACCTCTGGCCTCCAGAATTTTGAGAAAATAAGAAGTTGTATATGCCAGTACTACTTTTAATTCTTTGAGAAACCTTCAGACTGATTTCCACCGTGGCTAGACTATTTTGTATTCCTCCCAACAGGATATGAGGGATATAATTCCTGCCCTCGGCATACTCAGCAATATTCCCTAGGTTTTGTCTCCTTGGTAATGTCTATTCCAACAGGGATGAGGAGGAGTCTCAAGTACTTTTATTTCGCATTTCCCTGATGGCTAAGGAGCTTGAACACTTTTTCATAAATTTCTTGCCTATTCATACTTTTCTTTTGAGAAGCATCATTGTGCTAATTTGTTCATCTGTTAATTGAATTATGTGCTCTTTTGTTGTTGAATTTTTTGTTTATTATACATATAAATATATATATATGTACATTAGCATATATGTATATATGTGAGTATATGATGGTTTAAATTGATTGTCAACTTTACAGGGCCTAGAATCACCTGTCAGGGATTATGTAGATTAGATCAGCTTCTGTGCTTGACTATGAGGAATTGTCTTGATTAGGTTAATTTAGACGGGAAGACCCATTCTAACTATGGGCAGCACCATTCAACAGGCTGGGGTCCTGGACAGGAGAGAGCTGGCTGAGCAGCAGCATTCATCACTCTGCATCCTCACTGAGCTGAATGTGACCAGCTGCCGCAAGCTCCTGCCACCGTTCCTTCCCCGCCATGATGGACTGCTAACACTGATTCCAGGACTGTGACCTGGAGCTGTAAGCCAAAATAAACCCTTCTTCCTGTCGACTGATTTTTACCAGGTATTTTGTCCCAGTAATGAGAATACAGCTGACATAACATATATTCAATAACAAATTACATGCTTTATATATTACAACCAAGGCATACTAATTATATACTAATAAAACAGAACCCCCATATATTGCATGGTAGTGCACCACATAAATATAAGTAATTATCATGTGTCACAAAAAAGACAGGTTACTTTGAATTTTTTAAAAATATTTTTATTTATTTATTCGAGAAAGACAGAGAGAGGCAGATAGAAAGAGAAAGAGCCATGGGTATGCCAGGGCCTCCAGCCACTGCAAACAAACTCCAGATGCATGTGCCCCTTTGTGCATCTGGCTTTATGTGGGAACTTGAGAAATCAAACTCAGGCCATCAGGCTTTCAGGCTTTGTCAATAAGCACCTTTAACCACTGAGCCATCTCTCTCGACCTACTTTGAAATTTTTATTATGCTTCAAAAAATGACTTTTTAATTTAAAGCAAATGGATAACAACAAAACCACTACCATTTAAATCCTGAATGATAAAGAATATAAAATGTCAGAGATACACGCATCAAGTAGAAAGACCTCCAAACTGGCATCTCATTTGTTGGCAGATACGAGTATTTGGGAAGTTGGATGTTGTATGTGCACTATTTAATTTTCTATTCCCAACCTCATGTTGGATATTCCTTTTTTTGTACATTACATTACAATGCAACAGACTCCATAGGCCACTCAATTACCTAGTCCCAGGCTCCTTTTCCCAGAGAACTATTAGTATCCCATGGAACTAGAATGCAGGGGTTACACATTGAAGGCAATGAGATGCTGTGGGTGCCAGCCAGGATAAATGAGGCAAGGAAATGAGCTCTAACTTCAGCCCTCTGACTGTATTCACCAGTGAGAAGCAGAAGTTGGATCCCAAGGCTGTGCCCAAGTGCCTGCTGAAAACCCTCTCACTTCATTTGAATTACATTTTCAATTTTTCGAAACAGAGGTGGAAATGAAAAGTGATGGGGAGATCCAAAGTCAATACTCTGTTTCGCTTCTTGCCTGCTTTCTCATATTTTCTGTTTCTCTGTTATCTTAGCTTCATATTAACCTCTCAGCTTTGCAGGCTGAGTGAAACCACCTGTAAACTTTATGTCTTCATGATTCTGTGTATGAGAGGATCACCATCACAAGCTAGGTAAACATTATTTCAAAAAGCCTTGAAAAAAACCACCTTAGTAAGAAATAGGATGAAAACCACCTTATTGAGCGTTTTACATTCTTCTTTAATACGTTTTTTTTTACATGAGACAGAGGGAGGTATGAGTATGTATGTGCACCAGGGCCTCTTGCCGCTACATACTCCAGACACGTGTACCACTTTGTGCATCTGACTTTATGTGGGTACTGGGGGATCAAACCTGAGCAGCAGGCTTTGTTAGCATGTGCCTTTGATAGCTGAACCATCTCTCCAAACCCTTCTTTTCACATTCTTTACATACTTTTGTGTTTATACCAATATTTCTTGTTAAAACTCATCCATTCTTGGTTGAGGCTCTTAGGATTCCTCCCTTGTATAGCTTCTTTCCTTTTTCATCTACCCAAAGATACTCTCTTACATTCTGGAATTCCAAACCTCAATCTGCTATGGGCTGCCAGAAAAACAGTTGTCTTATTCAACCACAGCATGGAGGCCTTGCCAAGATCTCTAAACTATTCAAGTTCAGCAACCCTCACTAAGCCATCCAGACCAGCCGCCCCTGAGGGCATGGGGCACCTTTCTCTACATTCAGAAGGGAAACACAGTCTTATGTGCAGCTTCAAAGAAAAAAATCCTCAGCTCAAAGTATGACTTCTCTTCTTATTGATATAACAGATGCAAGATTCCCACCCAACTTTTGTAAATAGAACTCGCTCAGCCATATACACATCTCACCCATACATCTTTCATTCTTCTCTTGGTCTCCCATCTTCTGGGTAGCCTGTAACTACCTCTGAGTAGTTGATGACAGATCATCGTGCCAGAAGAAAAAGAGGCACTAGCCACAGTCTCAAACCGTTTGTAGACAGCTGCATTTATCATAGAACATGGCTTTTGGGTTGCTGTGTCTACACTGTTCCAATATATGGTGGTTCCTGAGAGGGAAGATAAATAAAATCCTATTTCTCATGAAAACATTCTTTAATTATATTTTTTTAATTTGAGCATTTTATAGAAATTCGTTTGTTACTATAAAAATTTGTCTCTTCTTGGCCTTGTATAAGTAATAAAGCTCCCTCACATGTATTAGTATATTTAATTCTCACCATATTTCCAGGATGAGGCCTTGAAAACATCATTGCCCCTTTTAATTACTAAGACAAGGACCATGAAGGGTCTACTAACTCATAGAACTGATACTGGAAAAATCCAAGGACCATATCTTATTACAGGCATGAGTTTCAAATTATATCACTTAGATGCTCAATATCCATCTCGAGAAGTCAAATGTCCTGTCCAGCACATGTGAGAAATGATGTGTGGAGGGGAGGGCAGTGGGGAATTGGGGATAACAACTCATTGTTTGCCCACTAAATGTTGTAACTCATTATGGACAATAAATTTAAAAAAAAAAAAAGAAATGATGTGTGTCGCCTTCAGGTCATATCTGTAAAGAAAAACATGCATCTACTTCCTGCTCTTTTTACTCTCCCTGGAAGCCTTAAACCATTTCCCTCTGGGCTATGATGTGTGTGTGTGTGTGTGTGTGTGTGAAGTCATTTTCTATGTCATTTGAGCCATTATACACTGGAGCAGAACACCTTTGTAAGTATAGAATACCCCAAGAAGAACACCTATGTAATAGAGTATCCCAGGAAGAACACCTATGTAAGTATGGAATACCCCAGGAAGAACACCTATGTAAGCATAGAGTACCCCAGGAAGAATATCTATGAAGGTGTTGAGTGGATGCCTTTGCAGAGGACAATAAAGAAAGCTTTAGAAGAAAATAACTTCTTCAGGATGCTTATGAATATTATTTCAACTTCTCAAAAAAACTAATATGCAATCTCAAAAAATCAACTAAGGGAATCAATATGATCAAAGCACATCAAAATGTCATAAATTTCAGTCTTATGCAATTAATATGTGTTTATTAAAAGGAAAGATGTCGACCTATCAAAAATGAATTGATAGATGATGAGTAAACAAATGATAGATGTTGGTAGATAGAAAGATGATTAGATCGGTAGATAGAAGCTATATACATGGATGAGAGCAGATAAAACCAATGATGATTGATAGAGCTAGATTTCATAGATGATATATAAATGATAGATAAATTAAAACAGAAAAACTGGGTCTTTTTCCATCGCTTGTTTGTCTATTTCTAGTGGAGGCAAGAATCAGCAGAAGCCTCACACCCTGAGACATCCACACCCCCATCTCTTCTACCTCCCCAGCCTCACACCCAAAGACATCCACACCCTCATCACCATCTACCTCCCTGGGAACACAAATCAATATCTTGCAAAGGTCATCCTTCAGTGAAGGGATGGCCAAGTCATCCCTCAGCTCCACCAGAGCCCTAGTTGCTGCCTGCCAAGCCCTCATCAGTGCCCAAGTCAATATTTCATCTGGAATCTAAAATTAAGTCATCACCCCTTCTGCAAGCAACTCGACTCCTGAAATAAAATTTACAACATTGGGTTAAAGAGGAGGATGGCTTAGCATCTGAAAACACTTCCCCTGTGACCTTGGGCTTTTATCACCTACAAGCCAAAAGGAAATCTCTGAGTCAAGATTTATGAATAAATAATTAACCATGAAAATGAAAAAGCAGCACTGAAATAAAAAGCAAGGCTTTCCATTTGTAAAGTTTGTTTTGTGGGTGTCACTCTTTTGTGCACAAAGTTGTTTTAATAAAAATAATTCATAAACACACACAATGAAGGAAGGTCCAATTGCCTCACCCTAACCCAGGAGCCATGAAACATTGGCCAATTGTCTGCCTCTTCTGTGAGTTTTCCTGCTCTCCAGAATCTGTCGAGGCTCCCAGGCCCTCAGCAGCAATGACAAAAGATAGTGCTCTGACTCCTCCCACCCCAGGCCACCCTTCCCAAGGACAGGATGGTCCTCCCACCCCAGGCCACCCTTCCCAAGGGCAGCATGGTCCTCCCACCCCAGGCCACCCTTTCCAAGGACAGGATGGTCCTCCCACCCCAGGCCACCCTTCCCAAGGGCAGCATGTCTACTCCAGTGGTCCACCTGCCAGTCATATCCTGTGGGCTCATCTAATGACATTATGGGCATACCTAATGTCTCCAACCCAACCCCCTTTTTCATCCTCACCCTGACACACACACACACACACACACACACACACACACACCCTCAGCAGAATAGGCCCACTGAAAAGAACTCATATATTGAAACAAACACAACAGCCGTGGGGGAACATCTCAACCTTTCTCCAGGCAATGTAAAAAAGTAATAATAATACAAATAAAGAGAGCCCTTCCTTCACGGAAAAATTCAGTGTTCCCAGGAAATCAGTCCCCAGGCCAGGACTTTGGCTACAGCTGTCCTAAGCTCTCTGAAGAATTAAATATGCCTTCTCCTCCATCTGGGTTCAAGCAAAGAACACAACCCAGTGTGCATGAGAGGAACCCCAAGAAGAGGCACCCTTTTGGCTTCCTTGTGAGAGAACAAAGTGGCAAGGAGCCAGGCATCTCCCCAGCACTTCTGGGGATTTTGGCCTATGGCCAAGCACTAAAGGCCCAGTACTCATCCTATATCCTATATCCTATATCCTATATCCTATATCCTATATCCTACATCCTACATCCTACATCCTATATCCTATATCCTATATCCTATATCCTACATCCTACATCCTACATCCTATATCCTATATCCTGACACTTAAAATCTAGCTACTAATATTGCTTGTCTTAAAACTGCTCTGATCTACCTCCCTGCTAAACTCATTTTTCTCATGTATTCTGTCAATAAAGATAACTGACCAAATTATACTGAATCCAAGCCGCCCTTTCCAGCCCTGGACCAGGCTCTTTCAGGGTGGAAAAGCATAAGCCTAGAGACAGTGAGAAAATAAAAAAGTCTATTCCTTCATCCTATAGCTTCTGCTAATCACCTTCCTACTCACTGCTTCTACTAATTCAAGTGTTTAGGTTCCATAGACAAGTGAGAACATGCGGTATTTGTCTTTCTGTTTCTGGCTGATTTCACTTCCTGCAATGTTCCCCAATTCCATACATGTTATTTGCAAATTCAATGAATTCAACCTTTTTTTTTATCATGTAGTGGATTAGAGGCTCAACCTACCCCAGCATGACCTAGTTCTATCTCAAGTAATTACATCTGTGATGATGACCTATTTCTAAATAAGTGAATAAGTGACCAAGTTACTAGGATTACAACATATGAGTTTCACAGGACAGAATTCAATCCGGAACAGGGCCCATGGGTTTCACAATGTAATGGCAATCAAACAGCTCCATGGCCTGGTTCTATGTGACATTAGAAATCTGACAGCCTTCCTTCATTCAAGCTCATTTTCATATCCCCTTTAATTCAGACTGAAAGTATGTTTGCTAGTGCAATCTCATTGCTATTCCTGTCTTCTGTTAAAATGATTGATGAAATCTGAGGTACAGTCTCCCCAATACTCCACAGGTACTGACCGAGGCCTTCATGATCCCACAGTGAATAAAATATCCACTAAGGAGGGCACCCCAGGGTAATGGGAGCAGGGACGAGGGGATAAAAGAGTATAAAACCTGCTGTATAAAAAATAAAAAATAAATTAAAGTGAAAAAATTGCTGATTTAGTCCATGAATTGCTCCCATTATTTTTCTTTATGTGGGGAGGGGAGGGGATAAGTGTTTGTATGTGTGTTGGTACAGGTGTGTGTGTGTGCATGTGTGTGTGTGTGTGTGTGTGTGTGTGTGTGTGTTTGAGTGTCTTCCTCAGTCCCTCTCCACCTTATTTTTTTTAATTTCATTTTATAGTTTTTTTAATATCTTTATTATGAACAAGTATATACATTGTATGAGCAAATCTTGTGAAGGTGTCCCCATTTCCTTCCTCTCTGTCCCATATCCACTGGGGTATTTCCTCAGTGAGCATACTGGATATGTCCATAGGTTAGGGGTTATGAACTGCACAAGAGGTAGCCAGTTTTTTCCTTTTTCCCCCTTTGTGCATTGTTGCTGAGTGGGGCAATGTCTCTGGATATTCTCCCCCACCATGGCTCTTACATTCTTTCAGCTCCCTCTTCCGCTCAGTTCCCTGGGTCATGGTGGGTGAGCTTTAAGTCTGCTTTATTGTTAATATCTTAAGTATCTCTGGACCTTTGACCTGGGTTGTGTTGGGTATCATTGGTGTCTGTCTCCATTGACCTTTCATGGGTCATCAGACTTGCTGTGGTGATTGATCTCCTGTTTGTCTCATCACTTTCTCATAGGTTTCATTTGGGCCCTGTGTGATAGGCCAGGGGTGGTTTGTCTCCTACCAGGATGTCAGCCATCATCCAATGTCTTGTTGGTGGAATTGAGTTGTCCCTGGTTCTCTCACTGCCTTATGAAAAATACAAACAATCTCCGTTGGAGAGTCATATCAATATAGGTTAAATGAGACAAGCATTATTATTTTTGGCTAGCTCCTAATGGGTATAGCCTCTCTGTAGCACTATGATAGAGAGAGACAGAGAGAGAGCACACCAGGGCCACTACCTTGTTGGTCTGGCTTATGTGGGTACTGGGGAATTGAACCTGAGGCCTTAGGCACTGCAGACAAGTGTCTTAACCGCTGAGCCATCTCTCCAGCCCACAAATAAATTTTTTTAAGTTTCCTAATCTTGATGTTTTGCTACCTTCTAGCTTAAAAGTTCTTCCATTTCCTCACCTTTTACATTTTCCTGTTTCTTAATAACAAGGCCACCCTTCCAATACTGTTTAGAGATCTCAAGCCTAGAACCCAACCACAGGACTTCTGTGCTCTGTCTTCCACTAAACACTAGAAAAAAGGTTGTCCAATTTCTTTGCCACTTTAATACAAGGGTCACATTCTTAATCCAGTTTCCAATAACATGATCCTCATTTCCATCAGAGCTCTCAGTCATTTCCAGCACATACCTGAAAGCCTTTCACCCTCTACCCACTCCCCATTTTGTGTATACATAGGTGATTATTTGCTGTGGCAGTAAATCACTTCTTAGAAACAATGTCTGTTTCATTCCTGGAGTCTCCAGGAATGAAACAGAATCAATAGGATATAGATATAGACACATAGAGAATAATTTTTCTACTTCATTTTCTTCAAATATTTTTAATTTATTTATTTGAGAGAGAATGTGTGAGTATGGACACATCAGGGCCTTTTGACAGTGCAAATGAACTCCAGACACATGTACCACTTTGTGCATCTAGCTTTATATGGGAACTAGAGACTTGAACTCGGGATATCAGGCTTTGCATGCAAATATCTTTAACTACTGAGCCATCTAATTCAGCCCATGTTTCTCTAATTCAGATATATCTACAGATTCAGATGTATATATACACTGTGTGGGGGAGTGTGTTGTGTAGAGGGAAAGAGAGAAAGAAGCCATAATTAGGGAGGCTGAGAAGTTCCCAAGTCTGTAACTGACAAGCTGGAGACCCAAGTGATCCAATGGTGTGGTAAGTTCAAGTCCAAATGCCAGGAAAGTGAGGTCTAAATTCTAGCCCATGTCTTTCCTAAAGGAAAAGAGTCTTTTCCAAAAGCAGTGTACAAGGAGAAGAGAAGCAAGAAAAACAAACAAAACTACCTCAGCCTTTTTGTTCTACTTGATCCTTCAGTGGGTCAGATGAGGGCCACCACATTGGGAGAGAAACTATTCGACTGGGTTTACCAATTCTAAGTTATTACTAAAAACTGCTGCATTGGGCACCCAGGAAAGTATTTAGCTATATATCTGACCCATATCCTAGTTCAGTTGATACCATAGAATTAACTGTAAGAACCAAGGAAAATAAGGGCACAGGTCTCCAATGGGATGATTTCTACCTCTGGATTTTATTCCCTACTGACTTGTTCTTTTGAAATACCAAGAGGCCAAATGAAGTGAGGAGTGCAGAGAAAGATAGAGACCAGATGGATGGAACAAAAAAGAATTTCTAAATGATGTTTGTGGACCAGCAGAATTGGAAGTAAAATTCAATTTATGATAATTTGCCAGTTTATAGAGGAGGGTTTTGAATAACTTCCATGTTTTGACCTGTGTCTATAGCAGGAAAAACTCTTACAGAGGGGGATTGGAATCTGGAAGGTGCCAGGATCTGTGTCCTGGAACAAGGGGTTAGACCAGGGACACAAGGGCAGTAATGAAAATAGAGGCAGTTTAATTAAGAAAGAAATAGAAAAGGTACCCTGGAGAATTTAAATGAGCTAGTCAGGCCAGTTCCAAGGCTCAAGAGCCTCTTGTGAAAAGAGTCCTGGTCACATAGATGATATGCGTAGTTGGTATTCACCTTCTCCCATATTCAGAGAGAGCTCAGTTCTTCTTGCCCGTGATCTATTTTGTTATATATACATTAGGAAAGGTTTGCAATCCCTTGCCAACTGGCTTCTTGCATTCGTTAATCTTGACTCTGGAATCTCATCCTCCAACCCATTCACTATTCTCCTACCTCAACAGCATTAAATGGGAATAAACTGTCATATTCAGAACTTGCAAAGGGATAAGCTGGATCAAAAAACTTATACGAACTAGGAAGACTGAAGCCCCTACAACTCCTTGACCCATCCCAGGCCCCAACAGCCCTATAAGAGAGTGCTCATCCAGAAAGAGATCAAGGGTAAAGACATGTTCTTGCCCCACACTGGCATTCTAGGACCGTATTCTCCACCCTTACACACTCACTCTATTCATGAGCAATGCCCCCTCTCCTTCTTCCACATCTGCACATCTCTGGAGAACATTTTGCTCATATCAAAAGTGAATCAGAGACGTACACATCCTGAGCTCTGGAATCAATTAAGCCTTTTACTCCAAGATGATCACTTAAGAAGCTGCCAGTAGACTCATTCCCAGGCAAACCCTTTGCCCGTGCCTCATCTGTCTTAATAAGATAATAATAACAGCTTTTGATTCTGCACTGCACACCTAGGAGTCATTCCTAATTACTCACACCAGTGAGAGAGATCTCTTCATTAGAGCCGGAGCTCATGCTGGCCCTTATATGGTTTTACATTTCTCCAGGACAGTCTGTGTCAAGATGAGAGGAAACATGTTCTTCTTCCCTGTGCAGAAAGCCATGCAGAAGACATCAAATTTAATACAACTATGATAGCACCAGGGGCTATCCATCATAACTAATGGAGCTGAATTAAGAGAAGATGGATTTCTGTTCTCAATTTATCTACCAGCAAGGAAGGAATCACAGCAGAGTTCCACTCCTTGGGAAAATAACTGCAGAAAAATTGGGTTATTTGATGTGGTCAGATATAACATACTTTTTCCCTGTAAGTAGTCATTTCATATTTCAAGGAAACATAGACAGACCTGAGACTTCTCTTCCACAGTAATGAGGAGAATACTCCCGAGGAATTATTCCATTTTAGATTTCAGACAGCTCTTCCTCCCAGGACACCAAAGACCACGTGCTGACACCTACATATCTCGACACTACTTAACTAGTAATTCTGCTTTAAATAAAGGGGGAGGATCTCTCCTGCTTCAGTATTTGGTTGAGAAAGCCATCTAGAAAAGGAATAGAGGCATTTAGTTTGGAAAGTAATACTGAGCTTTGCACAAGCAACGACAACCAAACCATAAGAAAACCAAAGCCACTCATCTCAAACCCCAACTAATCAATAATAAATTTCCTTCCTCTAAACCATGGAAATGAAATCTGCACAACTGTTAATAACAGGTTGCAATAGGTGAGAGGCAGTTTCTAATCACCGCTAGTCCTAATATTGGATATCAAAGCATAAGACTATGAACATGCCCTGACCACAGAATATGGTTGTGGTACTTTAAAAGTATGTCCCCCATAGCCTCAGGTATTTTTTATTAAGGTTAAACTTCCTGCTTAAGTCCCAGAGACCTGCTGGAGGAGGCATGTCACTGGGGGCAGATCTGAACTCCAGCCCTAAGGTCTGCAGAGAGGTTTAAGCTCTCTGGTGGTCCTGCTTATTGAAGGTTTGTGTTTGCTGTTTCTGGTTTTGGCTAATTGTTTGGTTGTTTCTCTCTGCTTGGATGTATACAAGCAGCTTCTTCCACCATTGATGGAACTTTCCTTGGATCTACAAGCCTGAGATGAACCCCTTCCTCCCATAAACTGTGTCGGGCTTGGATGTTCATCTCAGCAATGTGAAGCTGCCTATGACAATGGTGTATATGAACTTGAATGAGTGTAATGAATTCACACTGGGGTTCATGTGTTTCCTGTCTCTTCCTTCCATGCCATCTGTTCTTTGGTCATCATCATCTCTAGTAGGACATCTCAGATGTTCCAGTGAGATGACGTTATACCCTCTCCATGTAATCTGCTATCAGATCAGCAGCTAGCATCCATCCCCAGATCAGATGGGATTTGTACAATCAGAAGGACTATCTATGGTCCACAGTAATGCTTGGCAGGCTTGCCCCAGGCCCCTCTGCTAGGAGAAGCAGACTAGGAGGAGTCTCTGTGGTCATCGTTTCACAGCCGCAGATCTCAAAAAGCATGAATTCTAGTAAATGCCTCCTCCCAAAATGTGCGAGTCATGAGTAAACTGTGAACCCATTACTACGCTCTCTTTTCATGAGCTCTCTCTTCTTTGGATCTGTACCATAGAACGTATAGTCATTCATTAAACATGTCCTGGCATCTCAGCTGGACTGTGACACAAATCCTCTCTCTCAATGAGGGACAGGGTGGCAGGAAGGCTGCATCTCGCACTCAGGGATTCCAACAGAGAGTAATCAAGTTTCACATCAGCCCCAGAGAAACACTGACTGACTGAAAACAGATATGTGTGTGCCACTCTGACGTAAGGGTATTCAGTCATCTAACACACTATGTGCTGTAATGAAGCTCTGAACAGAAATAAAATCACCGGGTGGTTTTATGCTTTATAGCCTTAATTCGTCCAATGTAAACCTCCAAAGTACACTACAAGAAAAGTCAGGCTTTTATGTTTTAATACACTGAAAGCCTTTGAAAATGGAAGTGAATTGGATGCCCTCAAACCTTGTAGAAGAAAGAGGAAGACGAGGATGCAGAGACATAAGTGTCAACTCTGGGCTAACCAGCACCCTGGAGACATCTTCTGTTGCAGAATTCCACTCATCAATGTCCACCCATATTCTAGTAATCCCCTTTCCCCTGCCTCAAAATGTCCTCTGGAAGCTTCAAACGATATGATACACTGAAATTATTTTAAAAAATAATGAAAGTCTCTCAAAACATGCTTAATGTTTGATAAAATATGACAAAATTTTAACTCAAGATCAATATGAAAGAAAGAAGTTCTGAGAAAAGAAGAATCTAAACCAGGAAATCAGCGAGTTGAAGAGATGCCTCGGTGAGTAAAGGCACTTATTCTACAAGCCTCTTGACCACAATTCAGATCCCCAGCAGCCATAAAGCTGGACACAAAGCGGCCAACATCTGTAATCCCAACGTGCCTCTGGCAATGGGAGGTGGAGTTAGGATGGTCCGTATCCTATAAAACTGTGATCCAAACCAAACCTTTCCCCCTTAAGTAGGATGTTTGGTCTCAGTAGCAAGAAAAGTAGTTAATACAAGAAGCAAAGCAAAGTTAAGGCATAGAGCTCAGATTAGAAGAGATCCGGTCTTTGGCAGCATGGCTGAACTATTGCTTCTACTTCTCTGAACTTAGTATTGAAGAATTATTTAAATTACTGTTAGCTGGAAACCCAGATCAATGCAACTGAAAAGCATTCCTCGTTGCTAACACCCTTTCAGTACCTGAATTGCACTTTGGGTTACCATGTGCAATTAGCCTCTCCAGTACAATGGGTGTGCTGATATTAATTACTTCAGTACAAAAAAGTCTTGTTTACTTTATTATATCTCATTGATTTTGTTTCCAGAGTAAAAGCCTTATAGGGTCGACTTTTTTACTACTATCCCTAATAGCTAGGAAAATGTCTGGCACATGGTAGGGGTTCCATAGATAATTGGAACGTTAAGGGGTCAATAATAAGTTACTAAATGAGACCAACTGGACAGAACACACCCATGCTTTGGGAATTAAATGGGCTCTAGAGGTGGCCTTGATCATAGGTGAAAGACCAGGTTGTGAACTCAAAGGAAGTCAGTCATGAAAAGTCAGGATCGACAGGAAAGTTTGAGTGGGGTAACTTTGATCCAGATGCCCAGAAATCAGGATGAACCCTTGCTCCCCAACATGGACTCTGAGGAATCTCCTGGTGACCAAACTGACTCACAGAGCCCTTTCTCTTGGTTAGGATAAACCCGAGGTGACAATGTCTGATTGGGTTTGGGGCGCCTGGGGATGTCTATCAAGTCAGCACCTGCTTGAATCCTCACTTGTTGGTGATAGTTGCTTGGATGGGTTGTTTCACTGCACCCAGGTGGGCTATGGAGCCAGCTAACGGTGTGTGTCCATGCTACAGGGGGCCAGGAAGGCCAGGACTCAGGCAGTGGTGATAACTTGAGTCATTCATAAGCACAGGGAAGGGGAATGGGCTCCTTACCACTGAAATTGGTGGCAGGAAACAGTTTTGGGAACTGTTTAAAGAGTCTCTAAGCCATGTGCATTTTTGCTGTTTTTGTTTTTGTTTTTTTGAGGTTGAGTCTCACCTTAGCCCAGGCTGACCTAGAACTCACTCTGTAACCCAGGTTGGCCTCAAACTCAGAGCCATCATCCTACCTCAGCCTCCCAAGTGCTGGCACTAAAGGGGACAGCAACATGACAGGCCATTGCTGTGCTTTTGCAAACAAGCACCTTTCACCTCTGAGGCCTCTCTCCAGCCCAAGCTTTTCTATCTCCAAAGACTTGTCTTGGTACAGGCTTCAGAAGAAAGCCGTCAAACCTTGTTACAAATGTGTGTAACTGTTGCCTATAGAAAAAAAATATGTTCAAATCAGGAAAGGCCACATGTGGCTTTGAAGAAAGTACTAGAAGCAGTTGTTCTGCTCCAATAACTTGATCTCACCCACTGAGTGCCCTCATCACTACCCAGGCACTCTTTGTGGATGAGAGAACAGCCTTTTCACACAGCTTGAGACATAAATCATCTAGTTCTTCTGTCCTATTTAGGTCTCGAAATGATTTCCCTTCATTTTCTATATTATTTAAGGCTGACCTTTTCTCTCTGGACGTGGCTTCCAATTTTAAGCTTATTGATCCAACTGACATCATCAATATTATTTTAGTGACTGAAGCCTCGGAACTGTGCCGAACACTTAGGGCATGTAACCTACACACACACACACACACACACACACACACACACACACACACACACACCTATAGAAAGTCTTCCTTCTACAGTTGTATACTGCATATCATCTCAAGATGCCTAGAGCCTCCTCAACTCAGTAATTCCTCTGATGGAAGTGCAATAGGTACCATGATTTTCAATGCAGAAAATCTGGGAATCTCCATGTAGAAAGAGAGGCTGAACTACCTTTGTTGTTGAGCATTTCAGGTTCCTCTCTGAGACCTTTGATAACCAACGACTTGACTCTCATAGGAACCTTAGATGTCCAGGATTCTGATAGAAAGTCATCCTTATTTCAGTTGAAATATGACATGCAAATGACATACACACCCATATAGTCTGGGTGCCAATTGCGTCTCCAAGACAGCCCTTCAAATGTAAGCAGAGAGCAAACCCATGTCCCCACATCTCTGTAGGTCCAAAGCAGTTACTCCTCAATTACACCACAAAGGGCTTTCCTGGTTATTATTTCTTTCAGGTAATATGTATGACGGCATGTTCAGTATGGATGCTACTAGACCCACTTTTACAGGTCTAATAGGAAACATGGGATCAGAGAAGATAAGCCAGCTGGCGGCAGAGTCTTGGCTCAGTCATGCCTCCTTGCCCTGAATCCTGCTCCTGAGCTCGTCCTCCTGCCACTGCGATCCTGTGAGTGCAGGGGACAGTGTGATTTTGAGTTCCCTTGAGATGGTTGGCACTTTTCAATGGATACAGTCCCAGCCCCCAGCTGTGTGGGGCAGACTGCTCAGAGCAGTGTGGAACTCTGTCCTTTGTCCCGAACATACCATTTTAACTAATACAACCAAATTCAAAATGGTTTTGTTGGCACCAGGCCCTCACTATTTAAGTAATGTATTTTGTCATTTATGCAATCGATGTATGGTTACTGGAAAAAAGAAACACAAGAAAAAATAGAGAAACACAGACAGCCTCCTGTATTTATGAGTTCTTTTTTTATTTTATTTATTCATTTTCAAACAGATACAGAGAGAGAGTGAGAGAGAGCCAGGGCCAACACCTTGTGTGTCTGGCTTATGTGGTTACTGGGGAATTGAACCAGGGGCCTTAGGCACTGGAGGCAAGTGCCTTAACTGCTTAGCCAATTCTCCAGTCCCATATTTATGAGTTCTTTATCCATGAATTCAACCAACCATACGTAAAAAGATATCTGAAAAAGAAGTTTTTCATATGTCCTGAACATGCATAGACTTTCTCTTGTTATTATTCCTTAAATAATACAGCATAACTATTTACATAGTGCTTACTTAGTGTTAGGCATTACAAGTAACTCAGGGATGCATCAAAGAACACAGGAGGATTGCGTAGGTCACATGGAAATACTGTGTGTATCGTTACTTTTCTCATCATGGTGACCAAATAAATACATGACTAGAAGAGACTTAAGGGAAAGGTTTATATGAACTCACAGTTTGAGGGGATACAGCCATCCTAGCTAGGAAGGTGTGGTGACTTCTAGCTCACCTCTGCCTGGGTCAGAAAGGAGAGAAAGGAAGATATTAGTGCTCATTTAGGTCTGCTCATTTCCCCTTGCTTAAGTGTGGGTACTATATCCGTTACTTTGTCATTACTATGGCATAAACCTGACAACAGAAACCTGAGGAAAGAAGGACGTGTTTTGGTTTACAGTGCAAGGGCACCCTGCCCGTCATGGTAGGGAGTCATCGCGTCAGCAGTCAGAAAGCAGAGAGAGATGAACGCTGGCACCCAGCTTTCTCCTCTTCATATAGTCCATGACCCCAGCCTGTGGGATGGGACCATCCATGGGGAGGGTCTTCCCACCTGAATCAAAGTAATTTAGAAAATCCCTGACCCACATATGAAGAGACTTGCTTCCATGGTGATTCTAAACCCTGTTAAGTTGACAAAGGAGACGGACCATCAAGGTGCCCTGCCCGCATTTCAGATGGATCTTCACACCTGAGTGACTTAACACTCGCAGAAATGCACAGAACATGGACTTGCAAATTCACTGATACTTCTAAGTGATGGTAAAATCCAGTTTAGTTGACAATGAAAATTGATCAATATACTACGCCATTTTCTAGAAGGAACCAAAGTGCCCTCTGAATCAGAATGTCAATTCCCCCAAAGATTCCAAAGAATGAATCACTCATCCATGTTTCATCAGCCAGATAAGATCACTATCCATCATTTTTCTATGCACATATTTTGTTACAAAAAAAATCAGGTTGGGTGTAATCTTAGGTAGAAAGTCATGGGTCAGAAGTTCAAGGCCACCCTGGGCTAGATTAACATCCTGTCTCAGAAAAATAATATATCCTTTTGTAGTCTGCTTTTTATGATTAATCAGCTAAGTATGTATTTAAATATGTTTCATGGCATCGTTTAAGCCATGTCAAATTGTATGTTCATCTATACATGTTTTTTAAGATTTATCATTTTTATTTATTTAAGAGAGTGAGAGAAAGAGATAGAGAGAGAGAGAATGGGTGCACCAGGGCCTCCAGCCACTGTAAAAGAACTCCACATCTGGCTTTATGTGGGTACTGGGGAATTGAACTCAGGTCCTTCTGCTTTATAGGCACGTGCTTTAACTGCTGAGCCATGTCTCCAGCCCTAACCATGTTTTACCAAGACCCTCATTGTAGAGACTTCTTTCCAACTCTTATTTATTCATTTTAAAAAAATAGGGTCACACTAGATATCACAAGCTGGCCTCAGAATTCTGTCTCAGCCTCCTAAACACCAGGATTAGAGGTGTGGACTATCATATCCAGCTCTCTACTCTTTGGAGCTATTTTAACAATATATGCATTTTTAAACCTGGAGTGGTGGTGTATACTCCAGAGGCAGAGGTAGGAGGATCGCTGTGGAATTCAAGACCAGCCTGAGACTACATAGTGAATTCCAGGTCAGCCTGGGCTAGAGCAAGACCCTACCTCAAAACAACAACAACAACAAAAAAGAATTGTAGCTACACTATGTCATATTTTACTGAATCTCTACTTTTAAATTCACTAATGCAGAGGATTACACCTCCATTGAGAAATGTGGGCTCTAAACTTATAGGAAATATGCTATTCAGACACCACTCTTCTATTTAGTACATATCTTATCGTTTGGGTAATTATTTATTCTCCAAGAAGACATCTTCCTATCTTCCTATTGAATTTTATTTTGTTAAGTTCATAGCATTGTAACAATCCATTACAATTAATTTGACTCCATTCTAGCATATTTCCTCCCCGTTCTGTGAAGCCTACAAGTTTAGCACATATTCCATTAACACATTTACCTTGGTTATGATAAATGATATCATAAGACACGACTCGACAGAATCTTCAAGCTTCCCTACAAAGAGACTTCATTCACCATTTCTTTCACTGGTTCCTTCAGGCTGTGTTGGCATTATCATGAATTTATTAATGTGTGTTTGTCATTGAGGAGACAAATAATAAATCAAAGAAAACATGGCTGCCAGTCATAGGTGGCTTAGTCGCCTGAGAAAGTCATCTATCAAACAGTCATGTGAAGAAACACGTAATTGTTACAATAGCAAGTGCCAGAAAGGAAAGCTGCTCAGAGCTGTGATATGTAGGGGCCCAGCCACCAGCTGCAATGTCCTGAGGTTGTTTGCTGTATGGTGGGGATGACGTAGAGAAACAGCAGTAGAGCTGGGGGATTGCTCAGTGAGACCATGCAGTAGAGAATGCTGCACACACGTGTGCTAACCAGAGTCCAAACAGATCCCAAGAACCCACATACAGCCAGACACAGCAGCAAGAGCCAAGTCTCTGGAATCTCTGCACACCTATCGTCAGCGAGGAGGCAGAGACAGGAGAATCTTTGGAGGCTCGCAGGCCAGTGAGCCCAATGTATGCAGTGGTGAGCAGAGACCCTGTCTCAAACAATATGGAAGCGCAGATGCCCACCTGAGGTTGTCTTCTGGCTCTCACACTTGCATAGTGGTATCCATGTACACATGCACACACATGTGCACGCACGCACACATGCATGCACACACGCACACACACTGTAATAAAAGAAACAGAAGTAAATAGACTTAAGAGGTATTTAAAAACAAAGTCCAAAGTATGGGAAAGAAAGTTGTTTGGGATGAATCTTTGGCTTCAGGATTGTGCAAATAGGTCCATGAACATTCCCAGTGGTCCCACGTATGTCTACAAATCATATGTGCATTCAAGCAAGCATATGCATACACGTTGGTTTTATTCTAATGTCAATGGAAACATTTTTAAGCCACCTATATAGCCACTCACCTAGTAAATAATGTCACATTCTAGAGCCCATGCTGTCCATCCAGGTCCCTATTAGCACCAAGAATCACCTGGTGTGACTGGGTTGAACCTTTGCTCATTCAGTCACCACGGATCACAGCTGTAAGTTTTCCAGGTCTTCATGCCAACTTGATCTTTGTAAGAACACCAAAATTGAATTCTGCTGGGCGTGGTGGCGCTCATCTTAGTGAGGCTGAGGTAGGAGGATTGCTGGGAGTTTGAGGCCAGCCTGGGACACAGAGTGAGTTCCAGGTCAGCCTGGGCCAGAGTGAGACCCTGCCTCAAAATAAATAACAATAAAAAAGAATTCTTTAACCAGGATCAAGACCTGATTTGGGAGCATTAACATAAATTGTCACTTTTTAAATTAGCAAATAAAAGCTGTGTTTTGTCACAATGAAAACTTCAAAGTAAAGAAGCAGTTTTTCTGTAATTGTCACAAGCTAATTAGAACACTCTGGAGGGGATCTGATCAAGCCAGGGAAAGAACAAGAGGAGGTTACATCAGGATGTGGAAATAAAAGAATCTATGGTAGTTCAAACAGAGAAAAGTGTATAGCCTCAATTAGCCTTCCTCCTCAGAAGACACAGAGTAGAAATGATAAGGACCATGTCCATAGTACCTACTTCAGTGAATTAAGTAAAATTGAGTAATTTTCAGGGAAAAAAAGCCATAAAAATAAATGTGAGTGCTAAAGACTATCACATATAAGCATAAATAGATAGATCAATGGTACAGAAGTAAGCCCAGAAATAAGTTTTTATATTATGGTCACCTGGTCTTCAACAAGAGTTCAAGGGAAAAGTAATAGTTTCACTTATACTAGTGACACTAAAATAAAAAATGATACTCAGTTAAAAAATGAAGTTGAACTCCTGACAACACACAAACACACACACACACACACACACACACACACACACACACACACACACAC
>PVHP010028598.1:0-23012 GCA_004024765.1 Zapus hudsonius | reverse complement strand
AAGTATGACATTTTTGGGCTTCCCGTGGCGGGATTCATAGCATGGCTCTCTTTTCTGTAGCAGCTCTCCTCAACCTGAGACTCGGGCCCGCTCCCAGAACCCCATCCAGGTCTCGGACCTGGCTACAGGCCATGCAGTGAGCGAGAATCTTGGAAGCTCCCTCCCGAAGAATGTGGTCAGTGAGAGGGAACGCAGGTGCGTGAAGCTCCAGGATGTGGTTTGACCAAGTTTCATGTACATGAGCTAGGTAGAACTGAAAGCAGGTTTTCAGGTAAACACCCGTGGGGGTGGCCATGACCAGTCTCCTCACTGCAGATCCCTCTTTGGTCTGAAACCCAGGCCATCTAGACCCCTGGCTTGGGCTCATCCTTCCCTTCTGCAACCCAAAGCAGCAATAGTTCATTGCTGTGTGGCCAGGTCTCTGACAGCCTCAGTGTGATAGGTGTCTCAAGGGTTCAGGCTGATCTTTTACTGTCTTGAGAGGCCCAAGGTTGCTAGGGGGTGAGTTCTAGGGACTGTTGTCCTTTCTGGTGAAGGCTGTACAGAGTTATGGACCTTCCTTTATCTGGAGGCAGGAAGCGGATCTCAAAGAGCTGTGAACGCCTTCGAGCCCTTCTGCCCCATTTTGATGGTCGACGAGAGGACATGGCCTCCGTGCTGGAGATGGTTGTGCAGTTTCTCCAGCTTGCTCACACTCTGACTCCTGAGGGGAAGCAGTTGTCCATGAATTATGCGCAGGTGGGCCTCATCAGCACTTTGCAGAGTACTTGATTGTGTGATGCTCTTGTTGCGGAGTTTTACCCCGTCCGTCTCTTTGGGCCCCTGCTCTCCTTAGCCTGAGGGACCTTGTGATGCATTTTGACTGTACCTCTTGGTATTTATCTTCTGGAAAAGGGACCTGCCTACCCAACAGCTCTGAACCCCTCTTAATTCTGTTGATACATTGCCCCATTCTTGGAGGGAATTGGGGCTTCCATGTACTACCCTGGCCAAGAACCACTTAGACTTCCTGGATATTTGGTACTGGAAGAAGGCTGAGCAGATGAGAGGTAGAAACTTCCACACCCTTCTGAGTCCACTGTGTCTCTAGGATAGCGCTAGCCCCCAAAGCAGAGACACTGTCAATGTTTGTCAGTCTGGCTGAACCCCTGTGACCTGGTCGGGCACAGCCTAACTCAGGAGCAGTGAGACACATTTAATGAGTCTTCAGCCCAGGTTGTCCCCAGCATCCCTGTGCTCCATCATGAGCCCAGGCCAAGTTCAGGGAACCTCTGGTTCTGTGGGCACCTGGGAAGCAGCTTTTTTCCTGTTGCCTTCCTTCCAACTGACCATCTGGCTGGTTTGTGTATAAACTTCAGGTCTCTGCACCTTCCCAAGAGCCATGTTGTGTGCAGCAGGGTGACGATCTGCAGTTGATAGAGGCGAGTCAGTTGGCAGACAACAAGCCAGACCCTGAAACAGAAACATCTACCATAACTCTGTAAGTTTCCTTCGTGGTCCATCCTTGGTGCCATGAACCCTATGGACAGCTAACAAGCGTCCTCACATGTCTCTGGCATGGTGATCTGGAGGCCTAGCTGTGTCTCTTAGCTGAGGGCCATCACATGACTTTACCTGCTCTCTCAGAGCACCCTCATGCTGGTCTGTTGTGACAGTGTGTGTTCCAGAGAAGTGGCACAGTCAGAAGACTCAGCTGGGGAGGAAGGGGTTACTAGGCTGTATTCTGGCCTTATGGGAGTTCTCATGTCTTGCCCCATTTCAGGCTGAAGGACCCCTCACTCTGTGAGATGCTGGATATGAATCAGAGTGAGGCCCTGGAGAAGGTTTCAGAGCTGCAGGAGAGACCACTCTCCAGCCCTGGTAAGTTTAGGGGATGTAATCAAACCAAGTGTAAGCTGGGTGACCTCAGACCCTGAAATAGTGGGCACTGTGTCTGAATGGAGTTACAGATTTCAAATTGTATTCTGTACCTGAAAAACCAGTGGGGGTTGACCTTGGGGGAAAGGCTGTTGCCTTGGTTTTCATATCAAGTGGGAAGTATGCTCTACGTTTCTGCCCCATACACCCTTCACTCCTGGGTCTTTGGTGAAGCATCCTTGTGAGCAACCCCTCCTGTGCCCAGAGTCTACCAGCCAGTATGCCATAACTTTGCCTCTCCTTCCCACTTGTGCTTCCTTTGGTCAGCGCCCTCATCTCCTGGATCTGTCTTCAACTCTGCCTCTGCTAAAACTTGGGAAGACAGGCCTGCCGCCTTTCCAGAGCCTCTCTCATGTATGGACCTTTTTCCCTGATGCTAAGCCCTGGTCTGCCAGACATGACTCTAGGTCACTCTGTGGGGTGCCTCTGATGATCATGTCTATGCTGGCCTTACCTGGCTATCGCTCACGGCACGTTTTCCATGTCTGGAGGTCATCACTGGCTGGGCAGGGCTTCCAAACATGCCCTCTGGTAGGGTGGGACCTAGCCACAGTGCTGGCACATGTGTGGAGGTTACTGGGGGTAGGGAGCAGGTCTGAGGGTGGAGCCAGAGGTCAGGGAGAAGTTGCTGAGGGAACCCCCAGAACTGAGCTCGTATGGGTGACCTGAGGCCTAGGGGGCACCACCTCTAGGAAGCTGCCCGTGGGTTGGACACCTGCCTCCCCTGTTGGGCTGTCTGACTGCTACCTAATTCTAGCTTCCTTCCATGTGTTCACATTGCAGGGCAGGACCCTGGTGTAAGCCACGAGGACCAAACTGTCTCCTCCTCTGCAGAGACTTCCAGTCTAGAGCCTGGGTCCCCATCTTGGCTTCCTCAATCATGGCAGTCAGCCTCCCCTGAGATGAATGAGGTTGATGCTGGTGGGTTGTACGAGGCTGCACTCCTGTTCAGAGAGGACACATCGCTATGCAGGCTGGTCGAGGAGGACGCATCTCTAGGCAGGCTGGCTGAGGAGGACCCATTTCTAGGAAGGCTGGCTGAGGAGGACCCACTTCTAGGCAGGCTGGCTGAGGAGGACCCACTTCTAGGCAGGCTGGACGAGGAAGACCCATTTCTAGGCAGGCTGGATGAGGAGGACCCATTTCTAGGCAGGCTGGCTGAGGAGGACCCACTTCTAGGCAGGCTGGACGAGGAAGACCCGTTTCTAGGCAGGCTGGACGAGGAAGACCCATTTCTAGGCAGGCTGGCTGAGGAGGCCAATATGAGACAGACACCTGTGCCAGATATCAGGTGGGTGCTTGTGTGCATGTGTGTGAGCTGCCACATGGAGACCTTCAGTTCTGATCCAAGCTCTCCACTTCTGGAAGCTTCTGTCCCTGCTTTTCTCCCCACTGAGAGGCAGATTGAGGCAGCAGGCCCAGGCCAGACTTGCCATGTGGCTTTCAGATGTGTGTTTCTGAAAACATTTTTTTGTCTCCTAATTGTCTTTTGTTTGGGCTGATGGTGAAATGAGTTTGTGTTTTGGGAGCTCACACCAGCTGGGGCGTGGGAGGAAGAGGGAGCCCCAGGCTGTGGCTGGGGAAGCTGGCAGAGATCTCCTCGCAGCAGGGCAGGACTCTGGCCCTGTGATGGAGAGGAGGCATCTTTACTTGCTACTGTGGGATGGGCCTCCTTTGAAGTAGAAGCTGCCTTTCCAGAACTCGGGCCTAGTCTTTGCATTGAGTGTCTCTGGCCTGGGTGCACCTGTGACCACTCATGGATCTTCTCACTTTCAGGTACATTTCAGGGTCCATGGGGTTCGATGTGGAGAATGATCTGTCCTTCCTGCTAACCACCAGTCATGACTGGTGGGTGGGTGAGTGGGACTGGGGGGTGGTGTTCATGCTACCTTCTGTGGTATTGGCCCAGGCTTTTGAGTCTCTGCCCAACATGATGGGTGGGGGGATGTTTCCAAGCCTAGCTTGCTCTGTGACCCAGGGTCTTCTGGTCTTCCTCTTCCTTGAATGGTGGTGTTCAGGATGACTGGCAGGGATAGAGGTAAGGTGTGTACACATGAGTACATGACGTGGAATGGCTGCATGAAGCCTTGTACCTTTTCTCTAGGCCCCTTTGCTGACAGTGTCCTTGGGCCTGACCCCTTTGGAGACGCTGAGCTTCTGGGTAAGTTGTTTTGTGCCTCCTTTAGGGGGACAATGTCATGGCTCTAGAGGGATTCCCCCACATGAGTGGGCTTACCCCTCCTCATTGGCCTCTACCAGGAGAACAAGAACAGGCTCATCCTCTGAGGGGCAAAAGCCTTTTGGAATGTGCTGGGTAGTGGCTACAGCAAGAGTCGCTGTGTGCTTTGACCTATCTGCTGCCTGGCATCCAGGGCACCTGCTGGCTGTGCTAATGTGTCTTTTGTTTCCAGATTTAGTAGAGGATAGAGGAAGCCCATTACTGTGTAGCAGCCCAGTGAATTGGATAGAGCCAGGCTTCCTGTTGGATCCTGAGCCCAGCTCTCCAGAGAAGCCATGTGGCTTGGACCTGGGAAGCTGGGACCTGACCTCGAAGGAGGAAGATAACAGCATGTTCTCAGACTTACTCACCTACTGGTTCTACTAGCCACTGTGGCTGGATGTGGAGGGTAGAGGGTGGGCAGTGTGGAGCACACAGGTGTTACGTACTCCTCTCTGGTGCCTGGGGTTTGTATCTTGGGTTTGGATATGGGTTTGGATTGCAGCTGCATTCTAATTTGATGGAGGCTAGCAGGGCCATGTGAGTGGAGTGCTTATTAAAGGGAAAAGCATTTTTTTCTGGAGGAAGTGGCGTTTTCTGTGGCTCGTGTGTAATTAATCCAATTCATCAGGCGCATCACAATCTACCTCTTTCATTGAGTGCAGGCAGCTGCCTGGATCTTTTCTGAGAGGTTCTCAGCTTTGTGGGATCCCTAAATAACCTAGTTTTGTGCCTGTCTCCTAAGAGGCGCTTTGAGACCAGTTGCCTCGTGCTTAGAGGTGGATCTGTGAGCTGCTTTGCTCCTCCATGTTCTGTGGAAGCAGTGGGGTCAGTGTTTCAGCTGGGAAGGGTCCCTTCAGGGAGACCCCCCCTCTCTCCCAATCCTTCATGTCTCAAGGGAAAGACAGCTCCCTGCTCCCCTTTGGCTACTGGTCACCTCTGCACATTGAGTTATTGGGAACCCCTGCCATAGCATCTGACTCCCATCCCTTATTTGTGGCAGTACTGTACTGCACTGGGTGCAACTGAAGTTACCCCCACTGGAAGTTGGCACTGGTCTCAAGCATCCTGGGAACCTGTCCTGCTGTCACTATCTGGAAACAGTCTAAGGCTCCCGTGACCCCTCCCCCGTGTCAGTTTGTGTTCTTGGAATCAGAGCAGCCTCAGCCCCTCAAGGAGAGTCCTGAGTGTGGGCTTAGCGCCCCTACCAAGATGTTACCTCCGCAGCCAGAAGAATGTTCCATTCATTCGTGTGAGTCACTGCAGACAAAAGCCAGGAGCAGCTGGCGTGGGAAGGCGCACAAGGGGCTGCGTGGAGTGTGTGAGGAATGTGGCTGTATGGGAGGACCTGAGAACTGCATGACTGGTCCAGGTGGGTGGTGGGCATGACTATCCACTGTTCTCACCTCCTAAAGCCCATGGTTCTTTGGGCTGAAGACCCTGGGCAGAGGAGAGTGTGGTCTCTAGGTTCCTGCCTACCAGTGTGCCAGAAACAGCAGGTCCTGAGATTGAGTATTCCTGGCCTCATTCTGTGGTTTTTACTATTGAGGCTCGTCAGTCAACCCAGCTTGAATTTGCATGTCTCCTAGAAGACTGCACACCTGTGTATCTGTGTGTGTGCGCATGTATTTATGTACCCATGTGTTTGCTGTGGTGTATGTGTGCACATATGAGAGTTTGCACACATTGCTGTGCATGCATGTATTAGCTTATAGGTCCCCATCCATGTATGTTCTGTGTATGTGTATCTGTACCCATGTGTGTTTGTGTGTGAGTTTGTACACATGTTGCTAAGTGCATCTATGTGTGTGTATGCCCTTGCATGCATGTTACAGCAGTTCCCTTCACATTACTGGGACAAAACACCCAACCAGAAGCAGCTCATGAAAGGAAAGATTTTACTTCTGTCTTCAGGTTTTGAGGGGATGTTTCATTATGGTGGGGAAGCATCACAGAGCAGGCAGCTGGGTGTCACATCTTAGCTGCATGTAGGAAGGACTGAGTGCAGCTAGTGGGACTGGACTAGAACACCACACCTCCTCTAGCAAGGCTCTACCACCTCAAGGCTCCAATAAGCTAGACATTAACATGAGGCTATATTCAAACCACCACACATGGGCCGGGCGTGGTGGCGCACACCTTTAATCCCAGCACTCGGGAGGCAGAGGTAAGAGGATTGCTGTGAGTTCAAGGCCAGCCTGAGACTACATAGTGAGCCTGGGCTAGAGCGAGACCCTACCTTGAAACCCCCCCCCAAAAAAAAAAACACCACCACACATGTACACCCATGTATACCTGTGTGTGCACCCATGTATGTTGGTGTAGGCCTCCATGTTTGTACACCTATGTATTAGCGTATCTACATCCAGGCTTAGATTCGTGCTGTCTTGTGTGGATCACACGCTTATCCTCTCTGCTGTGTGTCATTGTCCCTGCTGGCAGAACAATGGTGAGCTTGTCCTCTTCCTTTGGGCACAACCCATCATTCCAAGGCAACAGTAATGTGGCCAGTGTGGCCTCGGGCTGAGTGAGTCCCCTGCCATGCTGTTTTCACATTTGCCAAGCCAAAAAAGAATTTGGAGCTTGTTGGGTGCCATCTATCCCTCTGAGCAGATAGGGCCCCTGACCATGTCTGCAGTCACCCTTGGATTTCTAAGCCCTGGACTCTGCTGTGCTTGGGTGCATAGCTCATCAAAGCCCCTGATGGCTTTAAGGGATGGGCTGATGTCAGAGCCTGCCTGAGCTGGTGGTCAGACTCACTTGTAGCATGTGAGGATTCGGTGGGTCAAGGGGGTCTGACATGGGCTTGTTCAGGACCCTTGCTGAGTTTCTGCTGCCTCCCAGAATGTCCACTGGACATGAGGGCAGACCCTGTTCCAGAGGCAGTCTGCTCTCATCTTTGTGGGCCAGTGTGAAGAATGGCTCTGAGGCCCAGTCTGGCATGTGGGCAGAAGCAGTGATGGGTCCGAGCTTCTTCTTGGAATTGCAGGGGCCCCAAGTGCCCAGGGTCCTAGGGCTGAGGACAGTCTGCTCTTAATTCTGAGTCCAGAAGAGTTGGGGGTTTTAGACCATGCAGTCTGTACTGGAGCCCTGGCTCCTATGGTGACAGCAGCTACCCAGGGGAACTGGGTGTGGGGAATGGCTGGCCTTCACTTGCTGTCTGCCTCCCTCCAAGAGCACAGGGGTCTTGACTGGTGAGCACAGGTGTAGCTCCTTGAGCAGTCTCTCCCCCCCCCACCCCCTGCCACCTTTGACCTGAAAAATTGTCAATCTTGTTAGAGTAGATTGTAGGAGGTCCAAGTTCAGCTGGGTTTAGGAGACAGTGACTAGCTACCACAAGCTGGGCACCAACCTGTCTGCTTCTGCCCCTCCCCCACCTCCACCTCCTCCCCTGAATCTCTCCTTCCTCAGCATCTTCCCATTTGGTTGCTCAGGGGCCCCAGTGTGTGGCCCTGGCCAGTCTCTCTGAGAATCAGCCCCTCTGTTCAGCGCCCACCTGCAGGGACAGCCAGGCAGAGGAAAGGTCCCATTTTCCCTGGAAGCTGGATTCAGGGCTATTAAAGCCCAGTACTGTTTTATCTCTGTGCCCTGCAGCCATAGCCTTCCCCTGAGCTCAGGGATGTGTGGCATCGAGGTAGCCCACAGAGTACACAGTAGGGCAGCTCTACTCTGGGATTTTCTTAGGGTGGTCCTTCAGCAGACTTAGGGTGGGCAAATCAGTACAGTATGAAGGCCAGTGGATGGGCAAGGAGCCAGAACTGCAATCCACACTCAGGGGAGCCAGCTCTCACTGGTGGATGCTATTTTCCATCTCTTTCCAGACCCTTCTAGAACCTTCTGAATTCCCATGAGGTCCCTCAGTGCTGAGACTATGGCTTGAAGGGCAGGCCTGGGGATGTGTCGGCCCATCATTGGAGCTCATTAAAGCCCAGAGAGTCTGTGGAGGAAAATGGGGGAGGAGGGATCTTGGAAGCTGTTTTGGGGAGACACTGTGCCCATGCCCAGGTGAGGAGAACTGGGTCACATGCCAGTGCTAGTGTGCCCCACCCTACTCCATACCTCTCCATCCACCAAGCAGCTCAAGTCATGGTGGTACCAGCTCTGTGAAGACCACACACCTCTGTTCTTGAGGGCTAGGTTCTCCTTGGTGCATACATGAGCTCAGAGAGGAGGGATGGGGTGAGTCAGGGACCTAGGTTTGTTTCTACCTCAGACACCCATCTCCACTTGAGGCACCAGCAGATGAGTGGGAGATACCCACCGGCATGAACAGCTGAGTGTTGGAAGCTCAGGATGCGGCCTTCAGTGGGGAGGAGTGTTAAGGTTTGAATGTCAAATGTCTCCCATGAGCTCATGTGTTTGAACACTTGGTCCCCAGCTGGTGGCACTGTTTGGGAAGGTTGTGGAACCTTTAGGAGGTAGAGCCTTTCTGGAAAAAAAATGAGTCAGTGGGAGTGGGCCTTGAGGTTGTATAGTCTGGCTTCACTTCCTGTTCATCTCTGCTTCCTGACTGTGGATGTAAAGTGAGCAGCTGGCCTTTTGCTCTCGTGCCCACCCTTCCATGATTGCCACCATCACAGCAATGAGTAATACAAAGAAAGGGTGAATTCACACACAAATGTACCCGTGCACTTTCGAGTATACCAGGACGCACTGCCCTACCCTGTGTGTTCTCTGCACCTTTTCTTGGTTACTTTGCTGGCAGGCTGTGAGCATCTCTGACTCCACAGGTGGAGTTGAGTAGCACATTCTGGTCCTTGGGCCTCAGCTATCCCTTCGGGACCTTCCACCTTTAGGCTACCCCCTGGGACCCTCTCCCCCAGGACCTCTGTTTTCTCTGTAGGTTTCTTTGGCTCTGCTTTCAGGTCCATTCACAACCCTCAGCTGGCCAGGCTGGGGTTCTTGGGTTAAGTATTCTATGGGCCTGTGACATGTATGACACTTCTTGGATTCCTGACTAACCCCTACCCTTTCAGGCTTCTGGGCCCTGTGGCCACCTGTCCTTCCATTCCTCCAAGGTAGTTGTGAAGTGGGAGGGACCAGCTGCCTCGTTCTCACCTTCCACACATGGTAGAAGTGGGGTTACCAGACACCTTCAACTCTAGGGGTAAAGATCAGGTGCTAGGGCCTGGCCCAGCATGCTAGATATAGGAAGAGTCCCTAGAGGGACCCCTGGTGTTGCAGTTAGCTTTCTGGTTGCTGCGTAGAAAGAACCCAAACAAAAGCAGCTTGTGGAGGAATGGGTTTATTAGGCTTACAGACTCGAGGGGAGACTCCATCCTGGCAGGGAAAATGATGGCATGAGCAGAGGGGTGGACATCACCTACGCCACAGCACTGCAAACAGCGGCAGGAAGGTGTGCCAAATACTGGCAAGGGGAAGCTGGTTTATAATCCCCATAAGCCCACCCCCAACAACACAGCTCCATCGAGTTTGTAAAATCCAAACTGCCATCAGCTGAGGATCAATTACCCAGAATACATTAATTTGTTTGTGGGGGACACCTGGATCAAACCATGACAGTCAGCCCCTGGCCCCCACAAACTAGTAATCATACATGATGTAAATACAATGTGTTCAGCTCAACTCTTAAGTCCCCACAGCTTTCAATTGAGCCATAATACCAAAAACAAACCCGAATGGCACAGAACATTCACACTGCAAAACATGAGGCACAGCAAAAACAGATTGAACCAATACAAGATTTAAAAAAGCAGAGCACCATCAATCTCTAACTCCAAGTTCAATGATTATAACCATAACAAGTCTCTTGGAGATTCGATTCCACCCCTCCAGCTCAACTACTCACAGTCCCAGAAACTTCATCTGGTGCTGGCCGCTCTCCTTGGCACCCATCCATAGTCCTGGCATGTTATTGGGTCTTCATTGCAACCCACAGTTCTTCATGGCTCCATCGGGCTCCATACAGGTAACCTAGTACACCTGCTTCACATTCCGATGTCCATTTTCAAAAACAAAACTGTGTTGCAAATCCAATGACCCTCTCATTTGCATTTGTTATATTCCACAGAACCAGGTGGGCTGCCAACTTGTTAATCTGGGAGGAACAGAGCATTCAGGCCCCTTCAAAGAGTCCGCCGCATTCTTCATTGTTCCAATGCAGACTATCTGGCCCAGTCTCAATGGTTGTCATCTCATAATCTCAGGTGATCAGGCAGAAGTTTCGACCCAAAGATCTTTCTTTCTGTGCCATCTCCATCTTCTCACACCAATCCATCTTTACGTCAAGCAACCCTGCACAGGTTTCCAGGACACAGGCAGGCAGAACGCAGCAAGCCTCTCACACAAACTGCTTCTGGCACAGTCCTGACAAAGTTCTTTCTCCCCCTAGTAAGCCAAACCTTACAGTCCATAGTTCTCATTACATTCAGGTCTTTTAACTCTGACCAGAATGATCCATGAAGCTGTACTCACAGCACTGCAAGGCACCTCTTAGGATGAGGTTTCCAATCCGTCCATATTCCTCCTATAGATCACTTCCAGAAGACCAAAGTCACAAGATAACGGTTCTAGCAGCAACAGATGACCCCACATTCTGGTACCAAAACTGTTGGGGTCAGCTTTCTAGTTGCTGCGCAGAAAGAACCCGAGCAAAAGTGGCTTGTGGAGGAATGGGTTTATTAGGCTTATGGACTTGAGGGGAGACTCCATCCTGGCAGGGAAAATGATGGCATGAACAGAGGGGTGGACATCACCTCCGCCACAGCACTGCAAACAGCGGCAGGAAGGTGTGCCAAATACTGGCAAGGGGAAGCTGGTTTATAATCCCCATAAGCCCGCCCCCAACAAGACAGCTCCATTGAGTTTGTAAAATCCAAACTGCCATCAGCTGAGGATTGTTTACTGAGAACACATTCATTTGTTTGTGGGGGACACCTGGATCAAACCATGACACTTGGGTAGGTGTCCTTTCTGCTTAGGAGTGACCATGTTTCTTTGGGAAGATCTGAGAAAGTGTCCCTAGCCTACACTCAGGTGTCAGACCCTCCTGCTGGCAGACTTAGGGGTAGGCTTGCCTTTCCCTGATACAGGAGCACCCACCCACCCCCATCAAATTTATGTGGCTCCCAAAATTCACCTACATCCAAACCTCCAGATGGGACCTTACTTAGACACAGGGTCAGTGCAGGTGCTTTGGCTTAGAATCTCAGATGAGTTGTTTCTGCATTCCTGCAGCTCCCTTCATTTTCGGACTACTCTGCCAGTCAGTCTCTCCAGCCATTGTTACTGCTGCTGTGTGACCTTGGGAGGGGCCTTGGGAATCTTCCAAGATTTTACTTTCTGAAACTTGTAAATTTTGTTTACTTCCTGAGTCTTAGGAGCGTTCCTCCCCTCCACGAGGGAATGTTTCAATTATAACAGACCCATTTCTGTTTAAGCCCCAGACTGGAGTCAGTGGTCACAGAGGTCCATTGAGTGACTTCTGGCTCTAGGACAGCCATCAGGTGGTGATTCCTTTGGTTCTCCCGCCCCCCTCATTGTCACAGAGGTGGCAGCCAGATATATAGCCCCAGATCATCAACTAGTGCCTCTTTCAAAGCCACACCCTGCTGTCACTCATGCTGTCTCAGGTTCTTTCCTGCTGTATAGCTCTGAGCTTAGCTTTCCCCAGTGAGGGCATAGTTCTCAAGATGGACAGAGGCTGAGGGTCCCTGGCTCCCAGCTAGCTCTATCCTTGTTCTCATTCAGGGTTCACACCCATGGATGTGATGGGTGCCAGGGTCATCTTGCTGGCAATGCCTGTGAGTATTGCACCTCATAAAGGCCCTTTTTCAATATGACTGCTGCTGCCCACCTCTGATGACAGCATCCAGCACCCTGGCATCTGCCTGAACACTTTGTATTTGGATGAATGCGAAATGATCACAACCTACAAAATATGATTTAATGGAGGGTCAGGGTGCACTCCAGTGCTCCCCGAATTGACTCTACTTGCAACTTTTATTTAGTTTCCGACAGTCAAAGCTACGGGCTATCAGTGCATAAAACAATAACTAGTTCACATCAGGCGAGGTCATGAGTTGTTTGTTGAGGTTTATGTCATCAGGAAATCTTTAGAGAAGCAGTGAGTTCCTGCCTTCAAGAAGCTCCACCCAAAGTGCATATAGCCTTCTGTCCCCGGGGCTAAGCTTGTGCAAAGACCACCCTTTTACCAACTAGCTTGAAGTTCACACCTGCCCAAGAGATAGCCTCATTGTCAGGTTCAAGAACAACACTGGCAGCTACTGCCCCGTGGCTCATGATTGATCAGACACTGGCATTTTCATCCTTGTCCTGGCAGCCTGGACATACCACGGGCCAGTGGGCTGCTTTCCTGGATTTACCTTCCTCATCCAGCAATGTGCTGTGGAGATCACAGGAGCAAGGGCAGGAGACCAAGAATATTTGGGGTTCAGAGCCATTAAGGATGGTAGATGTGGTTCTCCAGCCGCACAGCAGTGAAGGGACCATGACCACAGGAAGCAGCCATGGTCACCTGCTCCTGAGGCAGGAGGTCATCTAGGGTCACACACTTGACACTGGAGGTCAGATAGGCTCACTCACACCTGGGACAGGGAGTTAGCTAGGGTCACTTGGACCCGAGGCAAGGGGTCAGCTAGGGTCACCTATACCTGAGTCAGAAGATGAGCTAGGGATCACTCCACCTAAGGCAGGTGGCTCTGCACTCTCCCCACAAAGCCCAGGTCCCCCAAGCTCCATCCTGGTCTCTTCTTCATCTCTGCATTCACTGGTGTGACTGGAGACCACATAGCTTCCCGCTTCTCTAACCAGATACAGGGGGGTCAGAGTCCTACTGTCTGTGAGGTTGTTTGAGTTGCCCTGGGCTGTAGAATGTCATGCATGTCTTACCATGTTATTCTGAGTAGCATCCGGTTATGCTTCTGCTTGCTGTTTTGTTTAGACAATGGGGTTGAACCCAGGGCTTCGTGCATGCTTGCGCAAGCGCTCTGGGAACATCATCTCTGGAAGCCAGCAGCCTAGAAAAGCAGCTGAGTGCATTTAAGCACCACAGCCTGCAGGTGGCAGTCACTCCTCCGAAGACTTCAGATCTGCCAGGTCCCCAGCATCAAGCTGCCTGGTGGGGCCTACACAGACACGCTGCTCTGGTGGCAGTATTGCTACCTCCTGGTCACAGTGCTCCTCTCCGGCAGAACCCCAGCTGAGTCCTGAGTCCAACCTGCTTCTCCTTACATCTCCACTCTAGTGTGCATTCCTGAATACTGCCAGGCTCTTTTTGAAATTTGCTTAATAGCATCATACAATATAAATTCTTCTAAAACAGGCTTTTCAGTAGATTATCATATTTGTGAGATTCCCCCATACTGCTTTTTGTTTCATTGGTTTTTTGAAGTAGGGTCTCACTCTAGCCCAGGCTGACCTGGAGCTCACTCTGTAGTCTCAGGATGGCCTTAAACTCACAGTGATCCTCCTGCCTCTGCTTGTTGGAATTATAAGCATGTGCCACCACACCTAGGCTCCATACTGATTTTTTAAAAATATATATTTTTAAAAAAATTGTTTATTTATTTATTTGAGAGAGAGAGACACACACACATATAGTGAAAATGAGCACGCCAGGGCCTCTTATCACTGCAAACCAACTCCAGATGCATGCACCACTTTGTACATCTGGCTTTACACGGCTACTGAGGAATCAAATTCAAACACCTTCAACCACTGAGCCATCTCTCCAGCCCCATTTTTTTTGTTTTAAATTTGTGTGTGTGTGTGTGTGTGTGTGTGTGTGTGTGTGTGAGTGACAGAATCTCATGTATCTCAGCTGGCCTTGAACTCAATATGTAGCTAAGGATGACCTTGAACTTCTGATTACAAGCATGCACCACTGTGATTGATGTGGTGCTGAGGATGGAACTCAGGGCTTTGTACATGTGAGACAGGCACTCTACCCACTGAGCTATATACCCATCCTCTATGCTGTTGTAAAAATTTATTTATTTTTGCTTTTGTTCTTTTGTGACTGGCATAATCCTTTAGCATATCAATATCCTTGGGGTTCATCTATGTTGCAGCTTCTTTTAGAAGTATGTTTCTTTTTAAGGCTGGATAATATGTATGGCACTCGTGTACGTGTGATATTCTGTCCATCCATCTATTCATGGACTTTTAGGTTGGTTTCACATTTGGTTCATGTGAACAATGTTCCTATGGACATGGGAACAAATACTTTGACTTTGCTTGGCATCCATGCCCACAGAAGTGAAGTTGCTGGATCAAGTGAACTCTGGGCCATACCATTTCTACCATGGCTGCACCTGCAGCCACGCATAAGGGCTTTGGTTTGTCTGTGGTCTCTTGATTCACCAGGAACCCTGTCAATGTGGCTAGCCCCTAGATCTTCCCGTCTACAAAGCTGTGCCTTGTCCCCAGGGCAATGGCCAAGATCACTTTGATCCATTGTTCAAATAGCCCTATAAGATGCCTTCTGGCACCAGGATGTTGGTTTTGAAATGTCAATCTTTAAGAACAACATGGGGTGTTTTGTTGGTTCAGCTTCTGGGACACAGCTCAACTCTGCCCCATCACGGGTTCTCAGGTTCCATCCTGACCCTCTGTCCTCACTCCCAGCTTAGAGCAAGATGCTCACTCTGGGTTGCTCAATTTAGTGTTTGTACATCAGAGTGAGAACATGATGATGGCCAGGGAGACCATGATCCCACCCTGTGGACCCACACTTATGAGAGTAATGTGAGTAATGGGGTCTAATCACCCCTGCTCATCTGCCAGCCCCAAGCAGCACATACTGCCCCAACCTACCACCCTCAGTGTTCACACCCTGACTTGGTTCACAATAATGACCCTGTGATGCCAGTAACCTTATTGTGCTTGGCGGGTGTGGAAACTGAGGTGCAGAGAGATCGAAAACCATAGCAAGATTAAACAGCTGGCACAGACACCTATTAATGACAGAAACCAAGCCCTGGCAATCTGGGCAGAGAAGGGAAAGTATAGATGCTCTGACAGCTGGGGCATCCTGTTCCTGGTGAGCATGCACACCGTGAGTGATGAGATTAGGTTTCCATACGACGATAAACAAAAATAGGAAGGTAAGGGCTGGAGAGATTGCTCAGAGGTTAAGGCACTTGCCTCCAGTGCCTTAGGACCCAGGTTCAATTCCCCAGTACCCACATAAGCCAGACTCACAAGGTGGTGGCCCTGGTGTTCTCTCTCTCTCCCTCTCTCTCTCTCCCTCTCTCTCTCTCTCTCTTTCTCTATCTCTGCTTGAAAAAATGAATAAATAAAATATTTTTTAAAAATAGGAAGGTAAAAAGCAAGTAACAGGCCAGACCCCACTACCTCTCTCAAGTTCAACAGTCACCCCCAGACTGAGTTCAGCCTGGCGCAGGGCAAAGCCAGAGTCAGACAAGTGCACAGGGAGCAGAAGAACGAGACAGGGAAAGGGTCTGACACAGGTTCTCTGACCCTTAGGTAAGCAGAAATAAATTGGTGTCTAATAAAGATGATTAAAATCAACAAAGAGAACAAACTGGAAAGTGGGCAAGGCATGTGAGGAGGAAGCCAAAGTGTCATCCACCTGGGAAGGAGCACACTTAAACAGAAACAATGAGCAATTGTGAGGTTGGCTCTGAGCCACACTGGGTTATAGAGTAGGAGACAGGATCTGCAGACCAGTCCACCCTGGGGCATGTGTGGTACAACCCCTGTGAGAGTCAGCCACCTCCTACCATCCCTCCAATATCAGCCACCCCTCCTCACCAACAGGCCCTGACATCATGGGCAGCTTTCTGTGTGTCCCCTGATGTGGCTCTATAGACTGTGCCAAGAATCAGGACAGAAGTCCTGAAGCTGGCCTTGGAATGTCAGGTGTCCTCAACCAACAAAGCTGGTCTTCCCAGTCACAGGCCATACTTCTATGCCCCAAAGTCAAAGTGTCCAAAGACTAGCAGCTTCTCAAACATTCATTCATCCTGAAGCAGCCCACTGGGTTCCTGTCCCAGCAGTCACTGGTGCTAGGGACTCAGGGCAAAGTGGCTTCAGGGTGACCCTGCATTTTCTACAGAACACTGGTCAAGGCTGACCCCAGCCACTGTGCCCCAGCCAGGCCCCGCCATAAGGACTTCCAGGGTGGGCACTCTTCACTCAGAATGAGGGTGCTGAGAAGTTAGGACCCCATTCTGAGCTCCAGGCAGCTTAGCCACCCAGCAGTGGGTAGAGCATTTACCAGCACATGGCAGGAAGTGTGCCCCTGTCCCAGGGGTCTTGGGGACATGGAGGGAACCTGGGATCCTGATGACATATGAGGCTGTTGATGGGAACCTGGGCTGACTTTGGGAAGCCGGGGCTGGTGGAGGTGAGACACCAGGGCAGGAGGAACTTATCTATATTGATTTGGCAGAGTCAGGGGACATTTTTAAAATTTTAACCTTTTATTTGGAGAGAATCAAGATGCACATGTAGTATGAAAAGGAATATAAAGTGTTTCCAGGGCTGGAGAAATGGCTCAGCAGTTAAGGCACTTGCCTGCAAAGCCTAATGACCTGGATTTGATTCCCCAGTACCCAGGTTAAGCCAGATGCACAGGAGTTCCTTTGCAGTGGCCGAAGGCTCTGGTGTGCCCATTCTCTCTCTCTCTCTCTCTCTCTCTCTCTCTCTCTCTCTCTCTCTCTCTCTCTCTCTCTCTCCTTGCTCTGTTTGCAAATAAATAAATAAATAAATATTTAAAGTGTTCCCTAATATCCCCCAGTCACTCCTGTGGTAACTTGATCAACCTTAAGATGATGTCCCACCAGACACAGGTTGATGAATCCTGCACTGAAGCCGATTCCCTGTGCAGAGGGATGAGCAAAAGTATGCATGTGACTAGGTATGTGTGCATGAGTGAGCATGAATGTGTGAGCCTATGTGCTTGTGTGAGCGTATGTTTAGCACTGAACATTTCATAACCGCTTGCAGGGCTGTGGATCCACCACCATGGTCAGTCAGTGACAGTACACTTGGGCACCCCAAGGACTGTCCTTCAGCTTCTTTATAACTATCACCACTTCCGTTTCCTGACCCCACACCCTCCAATCTATCCCCTTCCTTACAGTTTTGCCATTCTGAGTATTTTATAAGAATGGAGTCATGTCACATAGAATCTTTTGGACTGGACTGTTCACTCAATATAACCTTCATGAAGCCATCCATGTTGTTCTCTGACTGTCATGGCTGGCTGAGGTTTGTCACCTATGTGGGCCTGTCTCATGTTTGGTCATGAGCAGAACTGCTATAAACACCACGTGGAGCTTTGTGTAGACAGTTTTCACATCTTGGATAGGTGCCAGGCAGCTTGGCTGCTACCTCCCACGTTTTCATCAAACCATGGTGGGGGCAGGGTCTCATCCTAGCTGCAATTCTATTAATCATTCCCCAGGGGACCCTGATCCTAGGAGGGCACTGGGGACATCAGGTCCTGCAGGCTCTGTGTCTCCTAAGAACCTCAGAGACCTATATGAAGACTCCTTTAGGACACTGCTCCTCCCCAGGTGGGGTGGCTCTGGGGCCAGTTTCCAAAGGTGATCTTTATTGAAGCCAAAGACCATTCCTGAGAAGGGATTTGGGGGTATTGAATAGTGCCTCCCAAAAGATATGTTTGTCTTCATACTGGGACCTGAGGATAAGACTTTATCTGGAAAAGCCTGCAGCTGTCAAGTGGCTTAAATCTAATGAGATAGGAGGAGATGCAGGCTTGAAGGGGGATGGTGAGGTGTTCCCACAGGCCAAGGATCTTCTGAAGCCACCAGCAGTGAGTGGGAAGAGTCTGGAAGGATCTTCCTGGAGCCCCTGGGGAAGATTTGACTCTGCAATGCCTTGGGTTTCTGGGTTGCAGAGCTGCAAGAGAGTAAACCCCACCTTCTGCACCCCACTGTGCATAGCATCTCAGTGTGCTCCCATGGGGCTAGATCTCCTGCTTTGCTCAGATTCCACCTTCCCACAATCTCCCAACCAAAGCCCAACTCCAGGAACACTTTGTACCCATTCTTTCACTGAATATTCCCCACCATCACCCTCTAGGCTGTCTCCTCCAGCCCCCTGTGTAGAAGCCTACACACCTGAAGGACTGGCTGGCTCCTCTATCAGCGGGCAAAGCAGCGATCTGGAAAGACAGGGAGCTGTCAGATGGCTGGGTGTCTTCCGGGATCCTCAGGGCCTGGCTGAAATGCTCCCTTCCCCATGCACTCTCGGGGCCAAAGCAGAGGAGCCCTACCTTGGTCTGCTATGTCGATTATGTTTTCTGGACTCAGTCCGTATTTTCTGCAGGTGTCTACAAACCTTTGCAGGAAGGGGGTGCTGAGCTTTGGGATTCGACCTGAGGACAGATTTGGAATGGTGTCAGGAAGATCTGAGGGGACACAGGCGGGGTTGACAAGAGTCAGGGTTTGTGCCAGGTATTGGGAGGGGGCAGTGTCCTGAAGCCCCGTTCCATAATGTGTCTGGGAACTGTCTACCCAAACTTCACACCCACATCCAGGCATGTTCCCAGAGGAGGGGTTTCACAGGAGGCCTTCATCGGGCTCCCCATGCAGACAGTACCGTAGAGCGCCAGCACTTGGGTCTGGGTGCCATTCTTGAAGTTCTGCATGTAGAAGGTGATGTACAGCTTGTAGTCAGTCTCTGAGAGCAGCACCTTGTTGGTCCCTTCATCTGCAGGGAGATGTGGCTCAGTGGGGCCTGATGATCTGCCCCACCCCACCCCCTTCTGCCACTTCTGCTTCTGAGATGGGTGCTGTCCACTAGGCTACTGTGGACTTGGTTAAGTAGCCATTATTGGAAGGAAGGGAAGTTTGTGTGCCCAGGGCACATGTTGGCATCATGAAACCTGCCTTTCGGTTTCTTTGTCTGTTGGCAGCCCCGATACCCATACACTGCCTCCCTGGGCCCTAGCACAGCACCTGCCACCCCAGTGATGCCCCAGGGCTAGAGATGTCCAAAGAAGGGACCAGGTTGTGGACTCCTGAGTTGCTCCCAGGCTGGGTGCTCTTGAGGTCCCATAAAGCCCCCTAAGTCAGTGCTCACCAGAGTGGGAAAGACCTCAGCAGTAGGAAATCCTGGCTGCTGACCAGGAAGAATAAAGCTCCCACTTACAGGCAACAGAGAACTCCCCATTCTTCTCCGTCTTCTCACAGACCATGTCCACATTTTCACACTGCCCCTGCACCCTGGAGGCCAACCCGAAGGAATCAAAGATGAGTGCCAGTCCCCCAAAGGGTCATGGCAAGAAGTGACCCCATCCTACCATCCTAGCCTCCCAAACCCCACCTCCCAATCTCAAAGGGGGTCTTTCAGTTCATCTCCCAGGGGACCAGCACAGAGTGCAGCATCAGGTCAGGCCGACTGTCTGTGAAATTGTCCCCTCCTTTCCATCCTCAACATCCTGACCCCCAGGGATGAGCTAGGGACAGGCCACACATCAGTCCAGCAAATGTGTGAGTGTGCCAGTCCTTGGGGAGGCACAGTTCCAGCTCATGGGCAACACTCACATGAAGTGGAAGTTAAATTTCAAGCTGCCATTGGTTAAGAATTTGATTTCCCGAATGAAGACCCGTAGGTCCCCATCTACTCCAATGCGTGTCAGGTTGTTCGAGGCCATGAAAATCGAGTTCCAGACCCCTGTAATCTGAAGGAAGAGAATGAACGGTGAGGAGTCCCGGGATATCCTGGGGCTGCTAAACCCTCAAAGTCATGCTTGGGATCCCAGCTCCCTGCTGGGGCTTCCTTCTGCCTCCCCAGATCCCTCGATCTTCCCAGCCCCCTTTGCTTCCCCAAACTCCTCTACGGCTCCTCTGTTCTCCTAGGTCCCTCTATAATTCTGGGCCCCTTTATCTTCCCAAGCCCCTCTGTCTTTCCCGGCCCTCTCTGCTCTCCCAGGTCCCTCTAATCCTCCCAGGATGCTCTGTCCCCACAGGGCTCTTTCTGCTTCCGTTGAATGCTGTCACAGCTGGAATAGGAAAGGGGTTCCCATGGCAAAAGTCACCCTTGTTCTAGTCAGAGACCCTAAACTGATGGAGGACAGGTGCCCCAAAGCTTGGCCTGGCCCCACGAGGCCTGGCCCACCTTGGCTAAATTGTAGTTGCTCTGCACGACAGGGTAGAACAACTTGGCTGAGGCAAGGCCCAGCGCCAGACCCAGCAGGAGCGGCACCATCCTCTTTGGCAGGTGCCTTGGCCTGCAGCCTGAACCCTTATACTCCTTTCTGCTCTGTGGTTGCCAGCTTAACCTCTGATTTGTCCACACACATCCTGTGCCCTCTGGGAAGGCAGCCAAAGGCCCCCACGGCCACTGCCCTTGACCTCTTGTATCCACTGCAGAGGAAGCCATGGACTTAACTTGAATTGGTAGGTGGCTATGTAGAAAGCGACTAGGTAAGGCAGGACTGGCAGGATGTGGGAACCAGGTCCCTGGACCCAGGCTGGCCTGTTTCCATTCCAGGAAACTCTGGGCCCTTGCTCTAGCTTACCAGGGAGGTGAGGACAGGGAGGACAGTTCTCAATGTCACATGTGTACCCAGAGTCTAGAAGTTTGAGTCCTGCCCTTTCAATCCGTTTTTCCAACACTGGCCCTACTGTTTCTGCTTGAAGACATTTATCTCCCTACAAGCCACCTGCATAACGTATAGATTTGGCCATTCTGGCCTGGGGGATGTCACTGAATTTAGGGTGCAATTCCAACACTCTTGGAATAGAACTTGAGTCAGAGAGTGCCCAAGAAAGCAAGCCCTAAGTGAGAGCTGAGGGAACCAAAGTGGGGAGGTACTCTGGGGTAGGGGTGAGAGTGTAATGGCTCAAAACCAGACATGGGGTCAGATGTGTTCCTTTCCTGGCAGGAGACTGTGGGAGGTGATAACAATCTGTGTCCTGGAATGTCTGCACAGCCCCCACAGGTGTGCCACAGGAGGTTCCGGCTCCCACAGCCTCCGGACACAGGTGTGTTCGCAGCAACAGGAACAGAGCTAAGGTGGGAAGCCAGAAGCAAGAAGAGCCCACCTCTCTAGGCAATCCAGAGGTAGCCACCACAGGCTGCCACCTTCCCATGCAGGTCTGCCTGGGCCTGATGTGGGTCTGAGACAGAGGAGAGAGAAACACCTCTCCCTGGACCCTGGGCAAGTGTTAAGTATTATTAAAGCATTATTTAAGAAATCACTATTAATGTGAATGAAAATCCTTTTTATAATACTATTTATTTATTTGCAAGGAGAGAGACAGAGACAGAGACAGAGACAGAGACAGAGACAGAGAATGGGCGCACCAGGGCCTCTTGTCATTGCAGACAAACTACAGATATATGTACCACTTTATGCATCTGACTTTACCTGGTACTGGGGAGAAGGGGAGGAAGGTTCCCCGACATCAGACAGATATGACAGGATTCTGGACTGAATAAAAGGAATGTCACAGGAGACCCAAGGCGAGCTGAGCTTTTAAAAAGTAAAGACAAAAATAAATAAATAAATAAAAAATATGGGCTGGAGAGATGGCTCAGCGGTTAAGGCACTTGCCTCCAAGTGCCTAAGGCCCTGAGTTCAATTCCCTAATACCCACATAAGCCAGACCCACAAGGTGGTGGCCCTGGTTCTCTCTCTCTCTCTCTCTCTCTCTCTCTCTCTCTCTCTCTCTCTCTCTCTTTGCTTGAAAATGAATAAATAGAATATAAAAAATAAATAAATAAAAAGTAAAGACAAAAGACTGGGGAGATGGCTTAGAGATTAAAGGCTCTGGCCTACAAACTGGGCACAAAGTGACATATGCATCTGTGAACCAAACATTCCTAGTGCAATAGAAGGCAGAGGCCGGAGAATCAAGAAGGTCATGGACCAGCGAAACAAGCACACATGAAGCAGCGAAAACAAAAAAGAGAAACCCTGTCTCAAGCAGAGTGGAAGGAGAGGACAAACAGCCCAGGTTGTCCTCAGTCCTCCATACGTGCACGCACATCATACACATTCACATATACATACACATATAATTTCTTTAAAGTTTTAAAATATAAAAGGTAGGGGGCTGGGGAAATGGCTTGGCAGTTAAAGACACTTGCTTATAAAGTCTGTTGGCCTGGGTTCAATTCCCCAGTACCCATGCAAAGCCAAATACACAAAGTGGTGCATGCATCTGGAGTTCATTTGCAGCTAGCTTCAAGAGGCCCTGTTTGCAAAGAAATAAAACTATTTTTAAAAAACAAGAATAAAAGTAGCAAAAAAAAAAGAATAAAAATAGAGACACAGAATCTGATAGGCAAAAACCAGACAAAACATGGCTTCAAACAGTTTACAGAAATCTTCAATGGCTCTCAAGCAGAAAACAGATTCTCAACAGCCATAATAAAATAAATGCAGATTAAAAATTCCCAGAAGGGGCTGGGGAGATGGCTCATTGGCTAAAGGTGCTTACTTGCAAAGCCTGCCATCCCATGGTTCAATTCCCCAGTACCCATGTAAAGCCAGATGCACAAAGTGGCACATGCATCTGGAGTTTGTTTGCAGTGGCTAGAGGCCCTGGCATGCCCATTCTCTCGAAGTTTCTCTCTGTCTCTCTCAATCTTCTTGCAAAAAAAAATTTACTAATAAATAAATAATTTTTTTTTGTTTTTAGAGGTAAGGTCTCACTCTAGCCCAGGCTGACCTGGAGTTCACTCTGTAGTCTCAAGGTGGCCTTGAACTCATGTCAATCCTCCTACCTCTGCCTCCCGAGTGCTGGGATTAAAGTCGTTCGCCACCATGCCCAGATATAAATAAAAATATTTTTAAAAACAACATTTATAAAATGTTTCAGAAGGACCATTTTGTAACATGAAATTATCAGGACTTAGAGTGTCATTAGCACTCTGTGGTGGGTGCAGGAAC